>JAQSVH010164603.1:4619-15648 GCA_029448705.1 Adansonia digitata
AAATGTAATGAACCAAAGATGATATTCATGACAATAAGCACTATAGGCATGTGTGTACATATAAAGATGATGTTTAATCATGAAAATGATGCAAATATATAAAGAAATGAATATAAGAATGCATAGAGATGATAGTTAAATGTAAAACATCAAGAAATATGTCATGAAAATGATGTAAACATGCGTAACAGAGAAGAAATGTTTGTTGGAATTTTATGATAACATTAAAACACATTATCAAAATGAAACAAGCTCAAAGTAATAAGAAACATGATAAAGGGGTCAAGAAGCATAAAAAAAACCTAAGTCGACCATATCCAAGGCCACAAAATGCATGAGAATCTTAAGATAAGGTTATGGCCAGCATGTTTAAACTTTCTAAAATGATGGAAATGCAAATATAAATAAAATGAAATGAGAAAGGATAAAAGATATACCCCAAAAGCTTGAAAGGCCTTCTTGATAAAAGTGAGTAGAAAGATCCTTGAACTTGTAGCTCTCTTTCTTACTTTCCTTTTCTATGAGTTAGCAAGAAAGGTGTCTAAGAATGAGCTTAATGGTTATGGTGACAATGGAAAGGGGTTTTGTGAGGAATAGTGATGGTTTTAAAAGGTTTTAGGGTGATTTTTGTAAGGGTTAAGGGAGGATTAGAGGCTAATGTAAAAATGTAAATTTTTTTTTTGTTAAGCTTATAACATATATTATACATGATTCATTGTTAGCCCTCAAAAACCTAGGAAAAGGTAAGGGCATTTAAGTATTTGGAGTAGACAAAATGGTGAATCATGGTACTAAAAGGAACCTTTCAACATTTCATTGGCTGAAACATAGTTTTGGCAGTAGAACAAACCATGCATGGGCTAGTACTATGAGTAAGGTCAAGCTTACCCTTCATCAATCCATATTTTCTCATTAGATGCCCTTGCAACAAAGCTTAATAGATAATTCAAAAAAGTTAAAACCCAATGTTTAAGCACAAAAATGAAGTCCATATAATTTGTATGAGTTTGCATATGATTTTGGATGATTTTTGGAGCCAAAGTTGTGATCAAATCCAAATTTTAGTGTTATGGTATGAAGATGTGAAGATGGCACAAAACGAACAAACTTTGCCTTGTCATATGATACAAGGAACTTTACAACGATACCAAAGACCTTTGTATATCGATACCAAAAGCATGTACCGATACCCAATGCATTTTCAACTCTTGGTATCGATACCAAGAACATTGTATCGATACCAAGCATAAATTTTTTTGTGGTGTCGATAACTTTTAGCCTGTATTTATACCTATTGCCCCAAAGTTACAATTTTAGGTTTGAAACAACCTAGTATCAATACCAAAGCCTTTTGTATCAATATCACAGCCAAAATTTCACCCCAAGTATCGATACTTCATGCCCTATATCGATAAATCTTGAACAAAAGTCATGAAATAATGCAACAACCTCTTGTATCAATACCATAATGAATGTGTCGATACATGGTCTTTTTGTATCAATACATACTCATGCAAATGTGGATTTTAAGCATTTTTGGCTCACGAAACACCTCACCTTGGCTAAGATTGATGGATGACTAACCCGTGCTTACTCAAATGACTTGATGACACCTCGAATAGTGACCTTTGATGTCTTTTTTTTTTTCTCATTTTTCATTAACATGGCCTCTAGGTATTTCACATTTTCCCCTAAAAAAAATTTTCGTCTAGTGCCACATAGCCTAAGAGTGTCTGGCAACATGGCACCCGACAATCATCCCCATTTTTATTTTCATTATTTTGTTCTATCACCTTTCAATTAAGCCTTGAAGATGCCAAAAATTGACCAGAAAAAAATGAGGTGTCTACATACATGAAAACTAAATTCCTATATACAAAGACTCATTGAAAGAATTTCACGTGAACCAATATTTGCATGGCTTATTAATAGATTTTGGGACTCTAAATTTCAATAATTAAGATTAAATCTTTGAAAATCTCAAATATTAAAAAAAAAAATTTAATGTATAAAATAAACAAAAGTTAATCATGTTGTTTATTAAGAATTTTGTTCTCATAAACTTTATTTCATGAAAATGGCCATAAAACTTTGACTAATTTAATCATAATAATAAAACTTTGATTTATATAGATAGATTTTGTTTTGAGTGTTTTAATTAAATAAATATTTTTTTAAATAAATAAGTAAATTAAAATTTAAAATTTAATGGTTATAGACACTCGTGAAACCGAATTTACGAGACTAGTTTATTGGCGTTGATTTGTTGATTAAAACACAAGCTTGGCATGCATAAATATATACAATATTATTATTGTCTATATTAAAATGATTTGTGAAGTTGGTATTATGAGATAATTGAAAACATTCTATTAAAAAAAAATATTTCAAAGCTTAAAGTATGATATTTATAATGATATAAATTTATCTATAATTATGTCTTTTTATTATTTAAAAAAGATTATCCATTTATTTTTACATAAACTTTTATTAAAATTTTTTTCTTATTCACGGTATGCCATGATCTACTGTTACTTAAAGCGTGAAATCATTGGATGCAACGGAGCTTTGTACAATTAATATAGCAGATCATTGGAGCCACTAACCTCCGAATTCGGCTTCGACGGCTGCTCCAGCCTAAACTTTATAATTCGTATCATCGTATCGTATTTTATTTTTAATACGATATGATTATTTAATACACGAATATGATAAGATTAATTAATTGTGTCAAAATTTAAATTACAAACACGACATAGTTTATATTCGTGTTACACGCGACACGATACGATTATAACACGATTAAAATTGATCTATTTATATCTAATATGACGTGACACGATTACAACAAAATAACAGGATTAATACGAATAACACAAAAAACACGATTAAGACACAAATTACACGAAAACGTGATTAGGACATGAATTAACATGAATTACAAATTAACACTAATCTACCAATCAACTTCCTTTTTCCTTCATTTTTAAGCTGTTTTACTTTCTAACTATCTCTTCATAAATTATAAATTATAATTCACACCATTTAGAGCCATAATTTTAAAATATATAAAAAATTTATTAAAATTAATATAGTAGTTTATTAATATTAATTAGTACTTTTTATTTTTCAATTACTAATTTACTATTTACTACTAATAATAATGAGTTAGTAGCATATAATAAATATATAATTATCTTAATAGTTTAATATGAGATTTAAATTACGAAACCTATTTTACTAGTAATTAATAAGATTAAGCCTATACTTTAATTAGTTTATAAGGTGATGATATATTATTCTTATATTTACATGATATTACATTTAAGTAATTATTTATAAATTATAATCATAATATATTAAAAATTGTATGAACAAATCATATTGGTTATATTTAACCTTTATCTTAACAATTATATTATTACTAATAACTAAAGTAAAATAAATATCAATTAAATGCTTAAAGTAGTTTTTGTATATTAAATAAGTTTTTTAATTAAAAGTTAAAAATAGTATTTATAGGTTATATATATTATATAATTATATTGAAAAGTAACGTGTTTTATATATAAATTTGTTAATTTAAACGTGTCTATTTATTTATGACATATTAAACGTGTTAATAGGTACAATGGACACGATTATACGTTTACGACACAATTAAGTAAACGTATTTTAATCATATAAATGGATAGATATGATACGATTACACGTTTATGATATGATTAATTAATCGTACTTTACATATGTTATAAGTGTTTTACACGTCGTGTCATAAATGTATCGACATAATTATTATATAAAATACGATTATATAAAATTCATATACAATTAAAATATATCATAAACGTATTGTATTTTTTTGTCTAATAAAAAATTGTTAGGTCTACTCCACCTGCACCATTCGTCTATTTGGCTACACCCAAAATCACACTTCTTGTTATTCCATGTCACTAATGACCGTTCCTTGTGAGAGCCATTGGAAATGGGGCTGAGTTTTGAATAGACATGTCAATGGTTTTGTAAGATTAATTCAAGTATTAAAATTTTTAAATTATTTTATGATTATTTTAAGTTTGATTTATTTTTAATTTAAATTATTTTAAATTTAAATTATTTTAAGTTTAATTTATTTTGTGTTAAAATTATTTTGAGTTTAAATTATTTTAAATTTTTATCAATTAAGTTTGATGTTTGAATTATTTGGTTTGAATCATTAGCATTTGATTTATTACTTTGATAATCAAATTAGATCAAATTTATACAAATTATTTTATCTAGTTAGATTTAATTAGAATTTTATTAAAACATAAAAAATCAAAAAATAAATATAAAAATTATAATTTTTAATAAAATTAAATATATATTCAACTTGATTCTCATATTCGAGCATAACCGTATTAATTTTTAAATTCAAGTATTTATTTTATTTAAAAGATATTATCGTGTAGTAAACTGTTATCTCAATCCATTAACATATTTATGAATATATTATTATAACGCAATGTGTCATAACTTGTAAATTTGAAGCTTAAATTGCAAAACACAAAAATGGAGTTACCATAAATCATTTTTATTAAGTTTTGCTTGGCCACCTCGTAACATGTATAATATAAGGATGTTATAAGATTAACTAAAATGGTTCCCCCAATTTGCTGGGAGAATGAGATTTTCTTTTATAATTTTAATTATGTTGAATACTTAGTATTTATTTAATTTTTTTTAAAAAATTTAATATATATTTATATACTAAAATAATTTTATATTTAAATATAAAATTAAATATTTCAAATTACATTTTTATTACAAATAAAAAATTGACACTAAATCATTTTTTTAAAAATTGTAAAATAACTTTTCTTTTTGACAAATTTATAAAAATAAAATTTAAGTCATTTTTTTATTAATCAAATTTCACTTTCTTCAGTTGTCGGAGTTTAAATCGACCAATTACTCTTATGATATTTCTTTTTATTCTCAACTGATAAAAATAATTGCAAAATATTTTTCATATATTTTTTCTATTTTCTTCTTAATAATTATTTAGTGTAAGAATAGTAGATAATAAATATTTTTAATTTATTAGTTCATTTTGTACTTATTTCAAAAATTTTTCTCTCTACATTTTGTAAGAAAAAAGATTTTCTTTCCTTCTTAATAATTACTTATGATAATGATAATAAATAATAAATATTTTTTTATTAATTGATTTGTAATTCTTTAAAATTTTTTGCCTCGTACTACTATCCGAATCAGCATTCTATTAAAAAATATTTGTCGAAATTCAAGTTCCTTAAATATCTGAATTTATTAAAATATTTTTTAAAAGATAAAAAATAAAATTTATAATAATTAAACATGTAAATTGATATCAGATAGTCTAGGATATTCAAATCCATTTTGTGTATGAGTAAAACAGGATTTAGATATAAAAGGATCCAAATATCTTACAATTCAGATAGATATCCAAGGTTCTATATCTAAATTTAGTCCGAATCTACTTTAAATAGTAAATACAATATCTTAATATGCAAAAAAAAAAAAATCGGATAATGTTGCCTATCAAACATTTAACTATTCATTGTCAACCTTTGCACAAAAGTTTCAAAAAAAAGTATCATTATTAATAATTATTTATTATAATCACTATAAACTATAAATATTTTTAAGTGAATAACCACATTGTAATTTATTTCACACCTTATTATAAAATTATTATAATTAATATAATGTTATTAATTTATTCAAGAGATTATTATATATTCAAAAGATTATTTTAATATATAATCAAAGTTTATTTCTATTTACAACTCCAATTTTTTATTAGAAGATCAACATGTTAATCTAATATCTTTATTTTTAAGAATTGTTAATATTGTTCCTAAAAGAAAACCATGAGCAACAGTCATCTAAAACGAGCATCCATTGACAAACTCTAATGTGATCTTTTCAAGTTCATATAAAGATTTGTTTTTGCTCCCAGGCATTGATCAAAGTATTCAAAATGGTCGAAAATGATCATTTCAACAACATTTTCTTCCATTATCAAATAAAAAAGAACACTAAAGAAAATTAGTTCAAAACATTCTAACTAAATACGAGGTAAAAAAATTCTAGTTATAATATGTGTTGTACATTCCATGCATAGTCACTGCATTATTTTATATACACAAAAGATAATAAAATATAGAATAAATTTACACATAACAAAAGATAATTTCCTGCTTTATCATACTCTAAAATAGTATTATTTCAAATTTAAATTATTCGGATTCAATTATTGACTTTTTTTATTAAACTCAGATTGAATCAATTTAAAATAACAGATCGAAATTTTCAAACTCTAACAAATTGATAAGTCTAATTTTGTATCATTTCTATTTCAATTTCATGGGCAATTGATGTGGGTATGAGGCAGAGGATCAACTCTCAAGTCACAAAAGAACAGACTCCGACGCCAGAAATGTTGCCTGCAATTGATGGCCGCTGTTCTCTCAGAAAAAAAAAAAGGACCCATATATGTCTGATACATTTTATGCGATTATTTTATTCTTTAAGATGGATAAAATATTAGAGGCATTAGAATTTAGATCGTCGAACGCATGGGCAAGATGATTGCAAAGGACATCAGCTGCGATGCGGCATGTGTTTAAGAATCGACTCCCATCATCCCTAGATTCCTTTATATAATAAAAATTACCGCCAAGTTAGGCAGCTTTGCCTCTCTCCATTGTCGTTATTATTTTTAATATGCATATATATATATATATATTACGTGCATCATTATCAACTACTCAAGTAATTAGACACATTTCATATGTTTCTTTATATAATATTTCTTTTTTAGTACTTCATTGAGTTACTAAATGATATTTTATTACGAGTGGGTTGTAACAGTCCTACATAACTGTCCTAGTCAGTATTATTTTATCCTTTAACCAAAATAAGCATGATGGAAATGAGAGACGATTTCAGTAAAACTAAGAAGTAAATTAAAGATACGAATAATCAATGAATACAATGCATGCAGACAAAGCGAAATCAGCTAACCCAAGATAGACTGAAGAAATGCTAGTTAACGTCTGGGGGAGCTGAATGTGGTCTGGACTGGAAGAAGACCTGAACTGAACATACAGTTGCAACATAACTTTGATGATTCTTTCTCCTGCCCTTAAATCAGTAGGGCATCTAAAGAGCAAAAAGAAACGAGCAAGAGATTGAAATTTAACAGGAATTAAACATGCAATTTAATCGTAAATGCATGGAAAATTTAAAATTTTAATTCTCAAGTAAAAAGATCACACATTATGCTGTTTTGTTTAACGCTAGCACTGAATTGGAAGATAAAAGCTATCACAAAAAACCTTTATAGTCGATCAAGATAAATCAACCAGAAAACTACAAGTTAGATGGTAACAAACTTCCACTATCCAAGTATTAGTATATGCACTAAAGCCAATTAGATTGTTCCAAGACATATTGTTATTTATGCATAATAATCACTAATTCTAAGTGATAAAAGATAAAGTTTCATCATGAATAGAAGATAGTGAAGCCTATCGGGTCTTTAATAAAGATCTGGATCAAGCCACATGGTTAATGTTCCTTGGTATAACTCCGTATCTTCAAAAGCAACATGAAGCCATGAATGCACAAGATACCATAATGAATCTTAGAGAACTGTTTGATAAATAAAGTCACCCTCAGATATTAGACATCTATAAGGAATTGTTTCAACTAAGATGCATGAAGGTAGCTTAGTGAGGCATCATGCGCTTAGGATGACCAGTTTTACTAATAGGCTTGGTCAACTTGGTTGGCATTATGGACCATGACCTAAGTATTGACTCAGTAATTTTTTTCACTACCTGAATCCAGTTTATATTTGTTTTGAACTTCAACCAGAACCGCATGGAGTTAACTCTTTAATGTTGTTCAATATGCTTTCACAGGTAGGGGAGAATATCACGGTCCACGTATGCTCGCTCAGGCCCAAGCTTGCATAACTGATCTAAGACATAGATGGAGTTATTGGGAATATCTTGACCCATTAAGACAACCCCAATACCTGGAGCACTCCAAACAGGACAAAGCTACCTAGAGTTTCTGATGCATATCATAGCACAACTTCAAGGGATCCAATTGAAGTTCCGATTGGCCTAGTTACGAGAGCGCAAGCAAAGAAGTTCAAAGATGCACTAAACAGGCTGATTCAAGAGGACTTGGGTGAATGCATGGAGGCCTATTGACAATGGTCCATGAATTCAACAAAGGTGCATCAACATTATTCAAGTTCTAGAAGAATCCAACCAAAGCTAAACTCAATTTAAGCAAATAAAAATGGGCATAGTTAAGAGTATTTTTAGGACGATTAAAAGGCCCGCTTGCCAAAGTTACTTACTTTCCTTCTATTTTTCTAGGCTTATCAACCTTTCTTTTTCTAATTTAGGTGTGTGAACAATCATTCAATAGGTTGATTGTTTCTTTTTTTATTTTAGGTGTGTAAATAGTTATTTCATAAGCTTATTGTTTTCCCTCTAGGTGTGTGAACACCCATTTAATAGGTGATTGTTTCCTTTCCTATTTTAGAATTATTAGATCTTGGCCTTAAGCTATTTTAGGAACTTTTTGTACTAATCCAACTTATTTAATAGACTTAGTAATATTTGATAAGATTACATGAATATGACACGCATAAAATTAAAAAAATATGACACAACACGAATACATTCTTAAAATCTATATAATATGAACTATAAACGTTTTAAAATTGAAATAAATGTAAAAACCCTTAAATATGATTATAACATGATAAAATATATGAATATGACATGAATATACGAATTGCCAAGTTTACCTATTAATAGTGTTTATGGAGATGAAAAAGATAGATCATTATTCAGAAAATTGTGTGTTATTTTTCTCTTTGGTTCTTTGACGAAACATCCGAACTTATTGGAATTTTCCATGGCATTCATCTATGACTTATCAATCAATCCTTCCATAATTGATTGTGGAATCTTCAGAATACCAAGGTTCTTACTTCCATATAGGTAAGGGGTTGTGGTCCTTCCATTTATATTTGATCGTAGAATGATCCTAGGTTCCTAATAGTGTTTCAGGTCTCATTATTCATAACGAGTTTCATATCAATTTGTAGAAGCTGGAGATAAAGTCAAACTTAGTTATTGCCAATAGTTTTCATCTTACTTAAAACTCTAGGCTCAAAGTTTAGATTCCTAAGGACTCTATATATTTTGTAAATAATTTAATTTTAACCGTACATTGAAAATGATCTGAGCCATTGATGTACGAGGGATTCAATTATAAATAGAGACCTTTTCAATCTTATTTGTGTCATTCAACATTTAAGTAGTACATTGAGCGTTCCTCTCATTTGTCTTTGTTATACTTTTCTTCTTAGCTTTAGTAAATTCCATTCTCGGCTTCAATAAATTCTAGAATACATTTTGCAAGGATACTTGTTTTGAGTGTTCATAGGTAGATCTAGACATACAAAAAAGTAATTTTTGACTAAGATCATTTGATTTACGAAGTTAAAGTCCAGGTCCGTGAAACATACATATACATCCTACTTGAGCCGAGAAACTAAGGCCAAGATTTTGATCACCACATAAAATTTAAGATAGGATCACTTCAAAAGAAGGTGAAGAAATTAATTATATTTCCATTGTGGTCCTAAATAAATTCGTTTGTTTAAAGGCTGTATTCAACCTTTTTTCATGTGACATGTAAGTGCGGTTGTTTTCCATTTTTGTAAACTTAAAACCTTGACAACAGATTTTTTTTAGGTCGCTTTCCTAATCTCCTTAAAAAAAATGTTCCGTATTCCTTTTGGATTATATTCACAACATAATTAATTTATCACTTTCAACTTTCTAATCTCTTAGGACAGTGGATCATACCTGAAGGATTATGCAAAAAGGCTTAGATTGATGCTTAATTCCTCAACTGATGGCAGCTGAGAATTGTCAATACCCAATATAAGAATATTACTGACAAGAAATTTTGAAGTTTCATCCAACTAGAATTTTGTGAAACAGAAAACAAAGAAATTTTGGATGCACATGTATGCTAGTTGAAGTTGAATTCTAGTTGTATTTGCACGAAAGAAGAAAACAAACAAGTTATATTAATGTGACTTCACCCTTTAATGGAGATAAAGCCAAAGAAGATAGGGACAGACGTAAAATTCCAACAAATTCATAGCAAAAAATTGTCATTTTCGAGCAAAGAACATGCACGATCTTGCATTTTTTCTGTTTCTGCTTGTGCTTAGTATTGTTCTTTTTCCAATGGTCTTCTAATTTTTAATCTCTAGTTCCTATAGTCTTATCAAGTGAGGAATTGATAAGATCTCAAAAAATAGAAAATAAAATAACTAATGGGGTACTTAAGTACAATTATTTAAGTAATGATCAGACAAGGAGCGTGGATATGTTCTTTCTTTTGGTCCTCTTTCCTCTTCCTCTTCTTTTGTCTTTTCTTTTCATCTCTAGTTGGGCTGTAATGTGCACTCTTTTCTAGAAGGGAACATTTCTATTCACCATGTGCCTGCCTGACTTTATCATCTTAAGATGGTAGTAGGGATGGCAACGGCTAATGTGAATTTGCTATCTATTCGTTTTTTGTAGATTTGGATATTTTAGATTTAGATAATATTCGGATTACAATATTATAATTATTATCTATAGTGGATTCAGAGTAGATATGAATATAAACCCTTAGATATCTATTATTAGAATCTTTTTTATTTATATAGATAATGAATTTTAATATCCAAATTCACATTATACATGCATATATCTGAATCCACTATTCAAATCTATTTTTTTAGAATGCAAAAAATTTGTGCTCAATATAAGACCTAAACCTTAGCTTACCAAGCTAACTATTAAACACTTTATCAAATGAACTAGTCTTGAATTTTAAAATAATATGTAACTAAAATTAATTTATATATAAGTATAATAATAATTTTAAAAAATTAGAATAAATATAATAATAA
>JAQSVH010164603.1:17915-35685 GCA_029448705.1 Adansonia digitata
TTTATGCCAATGAATATAAGAAAATAATCAGAGAAAAGATAAATGGACGATTTTTTGTAGCTTAGATTTCATTTACCGATAAATGGACGATTTTTTGTAGCCTAGATTTCATTTACCTTCGATCAATCTTAATTATAATTATTTATATTTGTTTATGATTTTCAAATCTTTGTAGATGCAAACTAGATGTTTTCTGTCGTTAGAACTTAACGAAGCAACTAAGATATTGGGAGCGCGTCGATTGTCTTTGGGCCTTAATCAACATAAGCCCATCAATACGCTTTATATACCATTTATTTCCTTCGTTTCTAAAGTCTAAATACAGAAAAACTTTTAATAAAATGAACAAATGAAGGAGAATTAAAAAGCTATCCTCAACAAAACCTAATCATCAATTGGGATGTTGGCCATTTTTGGATCCACAACCCTTTTGAAATTTCCCCCAAAGTTGAATAGTGATGGCTCAAGAAGCAAACCATGTGAGTCGGGAGACTTATCTTTAAATCCAAAAAGGGAAGTTTGCCTGGACAAGTCCAAAGTCAAAGCATCAAATCTAAAAGATAAGAAGTCCTTCGGTTTTATAAAAAGGAACAATGTGCAAACAACGAAATTTTAGCCTTCATTTCAAATAAGAAGCTAAAGCAAGATTAATGAACCAAACAAATAAATCTAAATTATAAAAAAAAAAACCCATGGGGAACCGATGGACGGGGTCCTGTCCATATATGGTGGATTTTCGTTTTGATAATGTTTTGGATTTGGAAAGAGATTTCTTTCTCATCAATAAAACCGCTTTCGGATGGGATAATATATAATTTGTTGGGTAGCAGTGGACGTTTGCATTTGGTATTTGTCCTAGATGTTCTCTCACCCTCTGATATGTTTTTTTTTCCTCCGTACGTAAGGAAGAAAATTAATCAACCTCTTTATTTGTACATAATAATTCCAACAGCGTTTGCATGCCACCAAGTGGAGAGATTTGATCTTAGTCCCTTTTAGAGGGCGAAAAATACATGTATATTATTCATGTGTACATTATAGTTGTTAATGTAATCTGTGTCTCATCTCCGAATATAACTCAAGATGTTATATTTGATTTGGAGAAGTAAATTACTTGAGTTCAATTTTTTTCAAGCTTGACTTATTTAATTTATGCAATCAATTTTAAAATATAATATTTAGTAAATTTTAAAATTTAAATATCAATATTTATAATTCAGTTTCCTATTCTCAAATTAAAGTATCATTTTATCAAAAGAAGAAAATACATGCACCCTACCTATGAGACAAATTCTATGGTGCATGTGATTCCAACTTGAATTGCCTTATATACAAGGGCGGAGGCAGCAGGGGGCTGGTAGATGCTTTGACCCCACTCCCTAGGACTGTGCAAAATTCGGTTAAAATTGACTCAACCGAATTAATTAAAAAAATTTGGTTAAGTCGGTTTAGTTAATTCGGTTGGATGATTATCTCAATTTTTTATATTAGTTTAGTTGGTTAATTTCGGTTATCGATTAATAAAATCAATAACTGAATTGATCAAATTAACCAAACTTTTAATATTCAATATATATATATATGTATTAATAGGCCACTTAAACCAAAACACAATCCAAATATATAACCCACTAACCAAAGCCTAATAAACTGATAAAATTTAACCCTAGCCCATTACCTATACCCAATTGAAACTAATTAAACTAAAAAAAATCAATTAAAAATAAAAAGAGAAACCCTCAATAGCTTGATGCATTGTTTGAGCCAACCCTCAAGCTTGCCACCTCTGCCCGCAAAGTTTAGAACTCTATCATCCAAATAGCTCAGCTCGTCGAGAGTCGAGACACTATCCAACTTCATTCTAAACACATTAAGTAGCCACTTCATCTGCATTGTCTAACTCCATCCCAAATAGTTGCTACTCATGTCTAGGTATTTTCAGCTCTTTGGTTTTTACCTTTTAGGTTATGATGATTTAATCACCTGGTATTGTGTCTTCTAGCTATAGTGTGAATAATTTTCAGAATAAACTTCTATAAGGTAATTATTAAGGAAAATGTTTCATTGTCTCCATAAAAATGCTAAGGGTGCTTTTTTCTTCAATTTGAATCCCCACAACTGTTAAGCTTACAACTTCTGCTTCTTTTACAAGTTAGAAATCAAATGCCTTTTCCCTCCTAGACAAATGGATTGCTGTTCTTATACCCTTTCTAAAGTGAGGATTAAGGTCAAGCAAAATATATAATTCGATATTATAAGAGAATGCTAACAGGAAACTAAGAAATTAGTTGTTGATTACCTTTATATATTTTTGTTCCTAATTTTTTTCCATCTTGCAGTTTGTTTCAATAAAAATTTTTTGCCCTTACTATCTCTTCTAGTTTAATGTCACTTACTTTAAATAACCGATGCTTTTCTTTTATATACATATAATCTTTGTTATAGGGGATTGAAAGGATTAATATAAATCGATCGACAAATTAAACTATGCTCGATCTTGATTAGACTTACCAGCTCATTTAAATTAAAATTATTAAATATATTGTTTGTTAATATTTAATATTTTTAAGTTAATTCTCTCGATTCCTTGTTACCATAATTAATTTAATAATTTATGGCTTTACTTTAAACTTTAATTTGATTGTATATTTTTTTATTTGTTTTTGTAGATGTCTACTGAAAATACTTTGGATCCCACACCTAATCCCACTAGACAATCAAGCCCTCAACGGTCTTCTTCTAATGTTGAGGTAGCATGAAACTAAAACTCAAGCTGTAAGCTCTAAAGTGTCGAGGAGACCTTCTAAGCCATGGTCTGAGGTATGGGATCATTTTACCAAATTTATCAATGAGAAAGGTGAGTTCAAAGCTAGATGCAATTACTGTGATAGAGAATATTTTGCTGATCCAAAAAAAAAAAAAAATGGAACGGCTTCATTGAAAAATCACTTGGGTTCTTATATAAGGATCTCTCATAGCTATGGTGATGGTGCTTAAACAGAGTTGGTTTTACCATCAAGAGGATCGAGGTCTTTAGGCACTTAGACATTTAACCAATATGTTATTAGGAGAGGAGTAGCAGAGATGATAATTGTAGATGAGTTGCCTTTTAGGTTTATGGAAGGGAAATGATTTAAGCATTGTATGTCTCTTGCTTGTCTTAGATTTTGTATGCCATCACGGTGGATTGTTGATAAGGATTGTTATGAAATTTATTCTAGTGAAAAGAATAGCCAAAGGTAATTCAGTAATCATCTTCTGTAAGAGTATCTCTTACAAGTGAAACATGGACCTTAATACAAAGACAGAATTATATGTGTCTTACAGCTCACTTTATAGACAAAGATTGGAAATTAAACAAGAAAATATTGAACTTTTGTCTTGTCTCTAGTTACAAAGGTGAAGCCATTCATAAAGCAGTTAAGAAATGCTTGCGTGATTGGGGGATTGATAAGGTTTTCACTATTACTGTTGATAATGCTAGTTCTAATGATGTTGTAATCTCATACCCAAAGAAAAGGTTCAACAATTTAGGAACTAGTATACTAGGAGGCAGGTGTCTACATATACAATGCATTACACATATAGTTAACCTTATTGTTTGTGATGGTTTAAAGCAAATGAATGAATCAGTAGCTTGTGTTAGAAGGGGGGTAAGATATGTTAGACAATTACCTTTTAGGTTGTCGAATATGTTGTGAATGAACATATTCAGACTAAAAGTCTATTATCTTTGGATGTTAGTGCTTGGTGGAATTCCACTTATTTAATGTTAAATGCAACACAAAAGTTTAAAAGGGCCTTTGAAGCATTTATGGAAGTTGATCCTTCTTATAGGGCTAAACTTGTTATGGGAGATGGATCAGGCAGCTGTTAAAAAGTTTTACTTTTTCCTAGAAAAATTTTATGACCTTACAGTAAAGGTCTTAGGTTCTTCTTATATAACCTATAATAATTTTCTTGATCAGATTGCTATAATTTATTCAACTTTGCAAGAATGACAATTTAATCCTAATTTTGAATTGAATACAATGGCTAAGAAAGTGAAGGATAAGTATTAGGGAAATATTGAGAAAATAAAAATGTTGGTGTATATTGTTGCTATTCTTGACCCATCAAAGAAACTTCCTTTTGTCAAATATTGATTTATCAAAATGTATTCTAGAGATGAAGTTTTTGTGATGATGAAAAACATGCAAGAAGCACTAAAGGATTTGTTTAATGAATACAAAAGGAAGTGTCAGGCTCATTCTGAGAATGTTGATGATAGTAGCCAAGTGAGTTAAGTTATGCAACCGACCACTGAAACTGGAGTGTCACAAAAGAAAAAAAGCTTTAAGGCTGAGTACAAAAGGTATAGGATTGAAACTAGCAAAGAAGAGAACAAGTCAGAATTAGCTAGATATTTGAGTGAACAACCTAAAATGATGATAATGATGATTTTGATCTTCTTTGGTCGAAACTCAATAGCCATAGGTTCCCTACCCTTTCCAATATAGCTCTTATCTATTGGCGACACCCATATCTGCAGTGGCTTTTGAATATGCTTTTAGCATTAGTGGATGTGTGCTTGATACATATAGGTGTTCTTTAACTCCTAAGGTTGTGCAAGCTATTATCTATGCTCAAGATTGGCTACGTGGATCATCTATTTTTGATGTATTTTAACCATAAAATGATGTGGGACAACTTGACAAATTTAACTTAGGTAATATTTTTTGCTATTTTTTAAAGCTTACTTTTGTTTCTTGTTTTTTTTTTTTTTACATTTGTTATATTGTTTAGGCTTACTTCTATTTTTTTTTATATATTTGTATATTTGTCAAAGATTCCATTAGATCCCATAATTGATTAGAAAATGATATACTATTTATCACTTGAGGAGTTAAGGTAATGTCTTACTACTTGCTTGTTATGCATTAGTTTTAATTCGAGGATATGCTACATAGTAATATGGAATTCTTTTACAAGATTGGGGTTATTATGGATTGGACTTATGGACTGGTTTTAATGTGGAAAACATTGGCTAAAAAATAATGATTGATGATTATTATGGATTGGGTTTTTTACAATATTGTTTTTCAATACAAGATAGATAACTAAATGCTTGTGTATTGTATTCTAATTAACGTATCTTCACTAAATTTGTAGGTAATATTGGTTGTGGCCTTTTGTATTATGAAGGATCTTTGCTGCAAAAGGAAGATTTTAGACCAAATATGTGTCGCTTTTTAAACTAGATTGTATTATTGTTAAACTTTATTTTCATTTGCAAGTTAGATTGTATTTTTTTTAAAAACTTCTTTTTCGTTTATAGGCTAGTTTGAATCTATGTTGCTTATGTAAACCATCTTAACTTCTTTTAATTTGAAGCTTAAATGGCAAGTAATATTACTTATGTATTGTTTTAATAAATGTTTCATTTGTAGGTAGTATTGGTCCATTTATGTGCTAGTTTGGATAAATTACCATTTTAAACCATTTTAATCGAACTAACTGACCAAATCGACTAAAATTTGGTTAGTTTGGTTAGTTCGATTTTACTTATAAAATTCAACCAGTTTGGTCGATTCCTCTAACCAATTCGATTAAATCAGTTTTTAGTTTTTTTAACCGAGCTACCCGAACCAACTGACTGCTTATTCCTACAGCTTGCTTCATAATTTTTTTAAAGTTAAAAACCTAATAAAATATAAAATCTTATTTTGTCCCTTAAAAAATATATAATTTGACTTTGAACTCTAATGTGTATTTTTTGACTTCGCCTTTACTTATACAATACAAAAAAGAAAAAAAAAGACAAATAGAAAAAAAAATTAAGGTTGATAGCTCATTTTTGATAATCGAAATTTTCTCTGTTTTTTGGAAAGGTCATTTTTCACTTTAATTTTTCTCCATTGTCCATTTTGTTTGATTCTACCATTGCACATGCTTTGATTTAATTAACTAAAACCTATGTATTTATGGAAAACCATACATTTTTTGTCAAAAGGAAAATCATAAAGTATTAGTGAAAATGAAATAAATCCAAAAGCTATTTAAAAAAAATTCATTTTTGTGGCTAAAGTGGTTTGCTTGTTAGTGAGTGGTGTCAGGTGATTGGTAAGGCCCGAATACCCTTTTCAATATTGGATTTGTCTAGCATTTCATGTAATAGATTTACTTTCTTAATAAAATGGAAAACATTTGCCTAGATACATAAGTGGAAAACTAGTCCTGACCCATTAGTTGACAGGTCAATTTATCTAAACCATCAAGTTTGCTCAGCAAAAGCCATCAGAGTATTACTGTATAGCACGCGACTTAGATTCTGAGAATCTTGGGCCATCCTCAGCAAAATGAATTACAAAGACCTATATTACGCATAAATTGCTCAATTTATTCTTTTTCGTAAAACAATTACTCTTGTTTAGACAATGTTTTTTTTTGTTTTTTCTTTGGAAGCAACGGATTAGAATCCACCCTATTATTTTCTAGTCATTTATTATTATCATTCACATGTAAAAACCCATTTATTAATTACAAAAATCATATTTATGAACGATGATTAGCCATCCATTGTAAATCAATGGAGGGGAGCTCAATCCAAGTTTTCAAAACTATTAAGATGTATTTTCAATAATTTCAAATGTATTCTTAGGGTCAAGATATAAAATCAAATCGAACAATTAACTTTTTCTTATATAGGAAAACCTTAGATGGATTTCAACATAAGCATAAAAAATAACATAAAATAAATATAACATAGTGAAATAGTGAACACAAAAAGAGTTGGATTCCCTTAGAATCTTTAGGTTGAGACTTACATGTGGTTAGATAGGCAATTAAAATTTTCGACCATGTGAAAAGAGTAACCATGCCTATTTAAGACACTGTAATCATAAGTGTGCCTTTCAATGCTTGAATGTTGAAACAGATGATTAGCTTAGGCTTTCTCTCTAGGCCACGACAACACAAGTTTCTTGCCTTCAATGGTGATCTACACCAACAGATGTTGGAGCCTTTCCAAGGCTTCGAATTATCAAATGTAAGACGGAAAACTTCTTAGTCTAAGTGAAAAAGGTTTTTTTTTTTTTTTTGTTTCTGTCAAGAGCTAAAACTTTTGGAACTCTTCTAATGGTATGGCTAAAACAAAAAAAAAAAAAACTTTTTGGAGAAAGAACACGATGATTCAATTACAAAGAAATGGGTTGGTCAAACATTCTTGAATACTGTTTCCCAAGTGAAATTCCCTATAGAAAACACTATAGCTTGCCACTATTTACGGATAGGGATAGAGTTTAAACTACTTTAAACTCTTAGCAAATAAAGACTATTCCTTTATCAATAGTCTAACTTTTAGCCAACCTCTACCCTTTATATAACTTGGTTAAACCTACTTATTATAGTGCCTATATTCGGTTGCCAAGTAATATGGAGGATAGGAATTTGATTCTTAATCAAAGTCTTAGTTGAAGAGAAACTTTTTCTATTAGTATATGTCTTGGAGCCAATCAACTTTGATGAAATATATATGGTTAATAATGCAAACCTATCACTTAATTTTGTGACTCAACGTTTTCCTTCATGTTAGTAGCATGATTGACAATCATGAACTACTAATTAGATGAAGCCCATAGAATCATTTGGCTTTCCAAAAGATTATAAGTTATAATTATATGATCCTTTTGCATCAAAGCCAAGTTTCTAAAAATGTTTCTAGTCATTGTACTGCTAAGACAGGGTGTTAGTAATGCTTAAAGACTAACAAATTTTATGCTTTCTTACTTGTGAAGTGAGCAACTAATCTTATGGGTTAAAGTATAAGGGAATTTTGGAGTGGCATGTGGGTGCTTCTTTTATGGAAACAAGTTCATTGAACATAGCTTATATGAGAACCCCATTTGATATTGTCCTCAAGTGTGAGTTATAATTATGGGATCCTTATACATCAAAGTAGTCTTTTTAAAAGTATTCCTAGTCATTCTATTACAAGATAAGGCTTTAGTAATGCTTAAAACCTAGCATTTGTTATGCCTTCGTACTTGTGAAGTAAGCAACTAATCTCATGGGTTTAAATATAAAGGAACTTGGAATGGCTTGTGGTTACATGTTTTAAGAAACAAGTTCATTGAACATGGCTTGTGTGAAAACCCTATTTGGTATTGTTCTCAAGTGTATGTGGAAATGTATTGAGTTCGGATAACTAGTACTCAAACTTGTAATACCAGATTATCTTGTATGGGGAGTGTTACCTTTGATTCCATTATGAAGTGATCCACTTTGATGGATATCAAAGTTTTGGTGGTTTTGTTATGATATGAAGCATAAGAAGTTGGATAAGTGATCTAAAAGGATTCACCACTCTAAGTGACATTAGAGACATCTCATATGTTTTTCTCTTTAGATAACTTGATAAAGTCATTTGCCAACGGATGATGAATTTAAGAGAAATCTTTTTTCTAAATTCATGAGTTTAACTATAAGCTGTAACATAGATTGATATATAAGTAGACATTACACCATGCTCATGGTCTTTCTGAGATATTTGAATTATACTGATAAGGTGGTCACTAAAAGGTTTCTTTGAGGTCATCCTTGATTTTTCAACATTTTGGTGGTCATGATGGCTTGCTAGACCTGTTGTTGATCTATGAATGTAATTAATTAGATTGATTATGTTCATTGCCAACATGTTAGGAACCTACACACAATAGCTAATTGTTGGATTGAACTTGCAAATAAAAGGTTAAATGTGAAGGACTTATACAAGTTCAATTAATAAAGATTAAAGCGTAATTAGGATTTAAGAAATCAAAATTTAGATGTCTTAATAATACAAAGAGGATATATATGTCTTATGGAAACAATAATGTCTTAGTCGAATTACTTTGGGACAACTGTTTTACTTGTTAAAATGATTTGATTCTTGATTTTCAAACAAAAGTTTATTCAAACATCATACCATGAATTGTACTAGTGTTATATGATAACATTAATTAGAGACTTGCTAGTATGAAACATTCAATTTAAGTAAGAATATTTAATTGAAAATTAAATCTAGTCTATAAATCTTGGTACAGCTGATTTGTTGCATGAATAAAGGATGGGTTTCTTGGACCATTCTTGACCACTTATTAATTAAGGGAAATTAGCCTAATGTCACTAAAAGTTAGTGACATAAACCAATGCCCAACAACAAGTAAAAATAGTTTTACTTCATTATTAGCCAATATTGATTAAAGAAACATGGATTCCAAGGGTAATATGGTATGCAACATAGTTAATATAAATGTAGGCTAATATTTAACTATATATGATATACAAGTTAAAAGATAAGTAATCTTGAAATCATAAAAACCCTAGAGTTAAAAAGATTGGTAACCTTGATTCAAAAACCCTAGGAGTTGTTGCCATCTTGTTCTTGAAAAATTTAAATTTTTGGTGATGGCTAATGTGATTGGCCATGGCTAATATGATTAGCCACTCATTCCTTTGTTGTTGCTTTTTTATCTTTCAGGATCTTTGGTGATCAAGAATAGTTCTTCAGTTGTTATAGCCAAAGAAGCAAATTTAAGAAACCCTAGTATTGTTATAACCCCTTTTCTTGTTTACCTTAAATTCTATTAATATTTTTTTGGGAAAAGAAAACAAGAAATTTAATCCTTTGATTATGATCCCAAAAGATCAACTTGCTAGCATAAGTGAATCCCCAAACCTCTTGAAGGCTCCAACATTCATTTTTATGGATCATCATTAAGAGGTGGAAACTTATGTTTCTCTTGTCTTCGGATGAATCTTGAAGTGATCATGTCAATGAGATTGTATAGGGAATGACACACTTAGATCTACGAGTCTTTAAATAGGTATGGTTTATAAGATCTGTGGTTTCTTAAATTGCTAGTATAATCACATATAGATATGAACATAAGATCTCTTTGAAATCTAGATAATTCCTTGTTTTTTCTTTTTGCTACACATATCATTTATTTACTTAATTTTATGCATCAGAGCTTAAGGCAAGTAGATTACATAGGGTTATATAAGCCTTTTTTTAGTGATAATCAATCTTGATTGATTTGGTGATCTTTCGATTTTGGTAAAATTTTTGAAAATTTATTTTTAATTAATTTCTTAAATTTGGACAACTTATATTTTGGGCTTTAATTTTGCTTAATATTGTTTAAGTAATTGACTAAAATTATTTTAATTTATTCAAAGTAAAGTCCTAACATATATTAAACAAATTAGATTGTTTTGAGGCTAAATAGTTCATTTTTAGTCTAATTTTCGGTTGTTTTTTGGAGCTTAAATGAAAAAAATAGTTTTTTTAGTTGTTTCAATTTCAGAATTTGACATTTAGATGCTATCATTTATGCTTCTGATTAATTTATGTTAAAAACATTTGAATAAAATCAATTATGTACTTAATATGATGCTAGTTTAATGTTGGAATTTTTTGGGTTGTTTAGTAGGTATTCATGCACCTATAGTTCCGTGCATAAGTGTGGAAACGTTCCGCAATCTTGCTGAAAATTTTTGGCAGCATCTTAGTGGAATATGATTCAGTTTTGAGGGCTGTTATTGGCATAGGACAACGTGGAAATTGAAGCAACCATTGTTGCACAATTTGCCTCTAAAAGTGGTGCATATGGAGATAATTGTTGTCATTCTTTTTACTGTCATAAAGTGCAACCAGTAGCCCAATTCCAGGCATCTAGTAGCCACCGAATGTGGTGCTTTATGACTTCCATTGCTGATGAGCTGTAGACATTTGATGGCTAAAGAGCTTGGCTCCACCATGGACACTGAATGTTAAAGTCCTACTCCAAATGGAAATTGTTTCTTTGAAAGAGTATAATTCCTTAAATTTAGGAATTTTGATTCCTAAAATTTTGGAATAAAATTTTGGTATGATTAGGTAATTGTTAACTAACAAAATTGAAATTCCTAAGAGTTAGGATGGTTTTCAAATTTCTAGATAGGGTTTAAGACAAAATAGTTTCCTAAAATAAAATGTCTTAAAAGAATGTAACTAATTTTTTTCTGAAAGTTTTAGATAAAAATGATTTCCATATTTTAATGTCTTAAAATGTTGTATATGAAAACTAGTTTCCTAAATGATTTAGGAAATATTATAGGCCAAATGGTTTATTCAAATTAAGATAGTTGTCTAAATGTTAGATAATTTCCTAATTAAGACAAACAACCTAAAAGTTAGGCAATGACCAATTTAAGATAGCCTTCCTGAAAGTTAAGAATTTAATTAAAAATGTTCTAATTAAAAAATTGAAATTATTAAATAATTTTGTAAATCATCTCAAGTTTTTTGATAAGGTTTATGCAAATAACATACAAGAAAACTAAGTGATATTGGCTATTCATGTTTAATTTTATGCTTATAAAATGATTATGATAGCATGAGGATAATTATGGACTTAACCTTAATATGAGTAGGTTATGGATGGTTTAAATTTTTCCTTTTAGTATTTTTGAATAAATAGGATCTGCAAACCCTGCTTTGTTTTTTATTTTTGGGATGTAACACTTATCATGTAACTCTCCTCTAGTATAACTCAAGTTTTCTTACAATGATATGTAACTGTAACATAGGACTTGTAAATTTAGGATTAGTATTACATTAAAATTTATATAAATCCAAGATGTAAAGAAGATGGCACCAAGAAGAAATGACTAAGGTGATTATCAAGACTTGCAAAGACCTTGTATGATATTTCTAGGAATTGACTAACTAGTTTCCTAACGACTTAAGGAAACTAGATAGTTAAAGTCCATAACCATCCTAGTAGATTGCATGTTCAAAATTATTTTTTAATTTATATATGTGATATATACTTGAATAAATGTTATACGTGCTAATCAAACAAAGCAATGAGACTTAAGTTAAATGATAAAAATCCCTCATAAAATGTTGAGTTCATGCCTGAGAATGATTAGTTACCTTCCATTATTCATGACAAGATAACTAAATTGCAACCTCAAGAGTGTTGACTCACTCAAGGTCAAGCCTATTGTCCAAACTATATGACTCATGAATAATAAGTCTTAATCAACTAATTTTCTGTTGTTCAAATAAAAAAAGCTTGACCTCATGGCATTAGAGGTGTAGACATACCATTTTTTTTGGGGATCATCTAAAGCATCGGAGGCATCATCCAGGGCATTAGAGGTAATTTATTTTGAGCATTCTTGGAATCACAGGTCAATTTCTCATTATTTTCAACTAAGAAGAGGTATTCAAAGAGCCATAGGTATGTGCAAGTCATATTTGTGCATAGGTATTGATACTAAGCTCTTACACCACTAAAAATTCAAAATTTCACATGTAGTATCAATATAAAAGGGTTTGGCATTGAGACTTAATGATTGGTATAGATACTTAACATGTTTGTATCCATATAGACCTTGGCAGTAACTAAAATTGTAATTTTTGGCCAAATGTATCGATACTCTCGGTTGAGTATCGATACAAGCCCATGAAGTATCAATACATGCCTCTTAGTCTCAAGATTGGAAACTTTTTTTGGCTTTTGGCATCAACACATGCTTTATTGTATACTCATGGGCAAAAATTACCTTATGTATCTATACATGATATTTTGTATCGATACACCATGGTATTTTTGCCCAGCTCAAGCCATTTTTAGCTATTGCACCATTGATTTGAAAATTCGATTCAAACATGTTTCTTGCACCAAAAATCATTAAAATTCATATCAGGCTTCAGCTTTGGGCTTGTGATTGGATTTAGACAAATTTTTTAGTCCAAATAGCTAATAATAAGGAACATTTTATGACGTTATGCAAATTGCCTCTGATTTTTCTCAATGCTGAGCTGTATAAAGTGGCCTTAATCCACTGCTTTTGTTAAGCAGAGCAATGAGTTTGCATGGTAGCTAAGAACAGTACCTTATCTTTGCATGAGGTACATGCACCAAATCCCTATATTGTCCTTGCTTTTTGCATTTTTTATCTTCATGGTCATATGGCTATATATGCCAACTTTAGCTCAGTTGAAAATGATATACAAAGAGACATACACAAGAACAGAGAAAGCAGAGAATAACCTCCTACATTCAGTAAAGTGCACTTAATTTTATATATTCCTTTAAGATTCCTAGCGACCAAGAAAACAAATATTTTCTTCATTCCCGTAGCTCTTCAAAACCACCACTAAATAGCCCCAAAAAACTCTCTATTCCACTTATATTTCCTCTTAAAACTCACCTCCATCCATACCCTAACTAAAAATCCCTTTCTTTTCATCATTTTATTGCTGCTCAACATTAAAAGGAAGGAAGAAGGTGAGTTCAAAGTTGCTGCTCAAGGAATAAGGTTGAAGCCTGAAATATTTGGTATATTTTCTCCCTTTTACTTTGCTTATTCTTTGATTCTTTAACATTCTCATCATCTTAGTGGCCTTTTTTATGTTCCTATGGCCTTTCTAAGATTTTCATGCATTATTGTAGCCTTAAATGAGGTAGTCATAGGCTTGATGATCCTTTTGATAACTTGACGTTGTTTGGATGGTCAAATATGCCATGCTTTATTTTCAACATAACAACAATCTCTATTCATGCATTTCTTGCCATGTTTCACCCATCTTCACATCACCTTATATTTGAATTTTCCACTAAAATGTCTTAAGCATGTTAATGCATTTTCTTTCATCTTGGTAGGTTTCATGAAATAAAAATGTCTTCTTGATAATTCTAACATGCTTTTCTTTAGTTAAAAATGTTGAGTCTAACATCCTACGTTTTGCTTGTCATACATAGCTTGATTCTAGATGTTAGTTATAAGTCTAACATTATCATGCATCTTACTTATCAACATCCTACATTTTGCCACCTCTTCAATTTTCAAGATATTACCTTTGTTTGTTTGAATGTGTTGTCTAGGTTCACTATTATGTATGTTGCATTGCATTCATAACTTTTATGTCAAAATGCATGCTTGTTTATTGCCAAAAATCTGATTTTAAAAAGCCCAAATTAAATCCATGCTACATCTAATAGATGAAAACTAGCATGGATTTAATGTTTTCACTAAATTGGTCCTTCAATCTTGGGGACAAATCAAACTTTCCAGGTCCAGATTCATGGTTGAATAAAATGTTGTTTTCTTAAAAAAATTCCTTTTTTTTGTTAAAATATTAAGCCTTGATCTTAAGTTCAATACTCTTATTAGTGGCATAGTTAATGAGTTATTTCATTGTCCCAAACTACTCCATGATTGTGGAATGAATTGTGACACCCATTCACCTATCCCTTTTTGTCACAGACATTTGGATGTCCTTCGCTCAAGTCTGGGCTTAAGAAACCCAAATATACTGAAAAACCCCTTGTTTTTGCTTTGGTAGCACTGTACCCCCATTAAAAAGTTATTTGTGAGACTGAACACCTTTTTACAGAATATTCAAATATTTTTCATGGAAAAGCATCGAATTACCTTTCTAATGATGTCTCATTCCCACCCGAGTCATTCTTGATGAAGGAGTTATGATTTTTCAAACCTTTGCTATTTGAAACCCTTAAAACCAGCAAACCACATTCTGTTTGGGCTATTACAACCCATTAGATGATTTTCCTAAATTTTCTAAATATTTTTCCTAGAAAGTTCATGAAATTCCCTTCTAGAAAGGTATCATTTGCGATTTAACAATACCACGTGGGTCTGAATGATTTTCCAAAGTATATTATGCCCTTTCCCTTACATAGGCTGCTAATGTTAGAACAAGCCCAATTTTAAAAAATAATTCCACCTAGAAAGCGAATTTCAAGGATTTTTGGAATATTTTTATATTACATTTTATCAAGTAACCTTTCTAATGGTACCTTATTCGATTTTTAATACCTCTGAATTTACTTGAAACAAATTCGAGAAGGGAGATAGTGCGATGTCATGCCTTGTTTTTGCAATTAAAATCAACCTACTTCCTGGAACACTTTTATCGAGATGTTCAAACTTTTCGAAGTATACCTAATTGACTCCTCATGAAATCACATAATATGACACAAGTCATCTAGACTCAGATCAAAGTTAGAACAAAAATAATTTCATTCAGACTCTCGCATTTTATTTTCAAAATACCTTTTACCCAAAATATTCCTTTTCTCTATGAATATTAAAATTTTTGTTTTTGGGATACTCTAATCCCACTTTTCAAGGGAATACTCCAACCCCACTCTTATTCAAAACTTAGATTGTCTCTCTCTTGGACATTCTCATGACTACTAATTAAAACTTTTTTTTAGCAGATCCAAAATTTTCATCTTAAGGGATACTCCAACCCCGCTCTTTACCTGAAGTCTGAATTTTCTCTCTCCCAGAACTTTCCAAAAGGTCTTTTGATCAAAAACCTTTTTTTGAACACATCCAAAATTTACACCTTAGGGGATACTTTAACCTTATCTTTTGAGGGGATACTCTAACAGCGTTTTTCATCAAAAATCCATTTTTTCTCCTAAACATCCTAGCTCATTTTAATCAAAACCTCTTTTTTTAATCCCTCAAGTTACCATCGAGTCCAAGCTCATCTCAAAGTTGTCATCTTGGTTATTCTACAATAATCGAAGATAATTATGAGATACATTTCAATTGTCCCTTCTTTTCTTCATGTCTTGTGTGTGATTATTCTTATATGACATAATTATATTTTTTTTCGTATTACTAACACATTTCCCTTTTGTAGGGACCATTGTTCATTCATATTTTAAAACTATTTTAAAAAAATTACAAGGCAATGTTTTACGTTGGTATCTCTCCAGTGCCTAACACAGAATATTCAAATTTTCAAAAATTAATTTGAAAATTATTTTAATAAAAAATTCCTATGTCCTTTACATCTCCAAGGCATACAAGTGATATAATTTTCTTTCAAAATCCAAATCTACAATTTTGACAAAAATCCATGCATTAACAGGGATTGTATTGAAATAATGATAAAGTGAAACCTACTAAATCAAAACTAAAGTGAGATCTAGTTAGCGGGCATCGATTTTAGGCATCATACGGTTGCTAATCCTTTTCCACGCATAACCAACTCCTAAACCAATCGATAAATCTTTGGACCTCATAGCCCTCAAAATCAATATTTCGAGTTTGATAACATTGAATATTGTTTTTAATAGGCATATAATTATGGCTAGCCCAAAATGATCAGTGGCAACTCCAAATTTATGACCACATCACGGTAGCCCTCCGAGACTAGTTGGATGAGCGATTTGCTCAATGATCTCTTTCCCTTTCATATTATTATGCCTAATTCAAATCTCGACCAAGGGATAACTTAAAGGCTCAATCACACCACCATATATTTTTAAGTTGTGCACGCTCACTTTGGAGTGTTCGAAAATAAAAAGGGGACATGGCAACATCTTGGTAACTCCACTGGGACTTAGTTAGAGAGCTAGGCCTATGACTATCTATGTCTTACTTGGTCTTTAGCTTTTTTTAGTTTCCATCATTATTTAGTTATATTGCCTTTTTATTTTTATCTTTTATCCTTTTACCTTTCATAGTTTTTGTTTTATAACTGTTAGGGACTACTTTATTCCCAAACGAATATAAATTTGATTAAGTATGGTAATATGGGGGCAAAGTTTGATTGTTTTCCTGACACACATTGTGCATATGCATTTGTACTAGATTCCCATTAAACTCTATGGTGAAGTTAGTATCCCAATTATTAGGAGGAAGTGAGCCATCCACCTTCATGAGTAACCTTCTTTATAGGCATGGCAAGACTTTTTTGGCTATAAATTACCTATTTCTCTCATAAGTACCCCTCCGTATATGTATAGAGAAATACATCCATCGAATCAAACTTGTTCTACCAAACCCATGGTGGGCTTAGGATTAAAGTGCCCTGGTTGTCGTTATAGATGGAGGAGCAATTTAGATACCACCTTAGGTGTCAACTTAAACCCATATAGTGAATTCTATGAGCCAAATCATGTCAAACCATGTCAAAATGCTGCAAGAATACATCAAAAAATAGGGTTACTCAGGGAAACACTTCTTACTTTCACTCCTATACATCATGGTTACAAAGGCAGTGATGGACGAATATTGTCCCCTATATTTGTTATTTTATTTTTTGATCAATTTTAAGGTATGCCATTATGTCCTGCAATTACAATAAGTGAGCAACGACAAACAAATGTCATCACCTAAAATGCCCTGTATCATTTTAAAAGATTTATATCTGACCTAAATAAGCTGTCATGCTCTTTAAATGATGGCTTCATCCATACATACCATAGGTTGTGATGAATGAATGTTGTCATTTAATCAATCAATTTTGTCTCTACGAGGTATTGTGTTACCTCATGGAGGGTAGTTTTTACTCAAATATATCGTTATGCTATCCGTTTGCTATCACAATTGTCGTGTTTGCCTAAGGCATTGTACCATCTATTGTTGAGGCAATTTCTATGATACGGTTTTGTTGCTTTTTTTATTCCCTTATTCTTATGCTTATTGTTTCGTATGATCATTAACTTGCTCTTTTTTTGTTTTTTATTTGATGCGTGCATATTTCATCATAATCATCATCATCATAGGAAAATTAATCAATGGTTCAATGTTCAGTAAGGGGTTTCTATCATTATGCAATAGTTCACTTTTAATCTAAAGTCTTTTGAAAAAATTCGAGCATGGTCGAAGCGCTGACAATGCGAAGATGAGGACATTTTTAAATCAGGGTATGTCTTAATGATGCGCGAAAGCGTTAACATAGGGTACAGTCAGAATGAAGCTATTGTCT
>JAQSVH010164603.1:35785-58153 GCA_029448705.1 Adansonia digitata
AAGCACCATCAACATAAGAAAAGAATCAGTCAATCTCAAGAGTAACTTGAATGGTCTTATTAAAGTTACTAATGCTCAGGAGTTGGTATCACATGGGTAGCATCCTCTAACAATGATGATTCCATCAACTCAACCATTCATTTACATTAACCCAACAACTATACTCTATTTAGTTCAAGGATTTTTGAGAGCATGTTCTTCACCTGCAAGACCTATAGTACCAAATCTTGATGAGAAAGTAAACCAAGAAAGAGTAAAGAGATCTTCAAAAAATGTTGAAGACTTAAACAAGTATCAGTCAATGAAAAAAGGCCTTCAAGCTATCGAAGGAAGTGATAAATTTAGGATTATAAATGCCAAGTCTTTGGGATTGTTTTTCACCTTGTCATCTCACCTAAAATCAAAGTGTCAGATTTTAAGAAATATAATGGGACTACGAAACCTACTACCCATCTTCGTATGTACTATCACAAAATAGCCAGATACGAGGAGAATAAGAAGTTATTAATTCACTACTTCCAAGATAGCCTAACTTGGACAGTCATTCATTCGTAGATAGGGCTAAATCCCATAATAATTTAAATATGGGTAGATTTGGCTTATGCTTTCCTTAATCAATAAATGCATGTATCTGACTGGGCACTGGATCATCTTTCCTCTATGAATATGGAAAAGAAAGCCTCTGAGAGCTTTAGATAATAAACTTAGAGATAATGAGAAGAAACAACCTAGGTTCATCTTTTTTTAACCTAGAAAGAAATGACGATCATGTTTATTGACACTCTATGAGCTTTCTACTATAAGACGTTAATAGGAAACGTCACAAAGAATTGTATTGACATGGTTATATCAGGCGAATTGATCTGGGTAAAGTAAAAAATTGAAAGGCTAAAGGTAAGAAGAAGAAGTTGAATACTGTTAGTGAATGTCCTGTTAAAGTCACTCGGAATCCATATTTGGCCCAAAGTTTATACTTCTCAAAGATGGTGTATCCAAGCTTTAACCCCTATTCACTAGTACCGTAACCGGTTCATTCTACTAGGTTTACTCCAACAATAAGCATTGCGTCGAATCTTGTTCAAAACATGGCTTAAAGCACACAATCCCATAATGCAAACACCGTAAGAGCTTCGAATAATCAACAAGTACCCTAAAAAAAGAAACACATTGAGCTACTTTTTTACTTTTACAAAGAGATTTACTCCCACCTATTGGTAGGCCAACTAATGGCCCTGGTATTCATAAACTCGAGATCATCACAATATCCTAATGGGTACAATGAGAATGCCTATTATGAGTACCATGTTGGAGTACAAGGTTATTTTATTGAAATGCACCTCGTTCAAGAGAAAAGTGCAGAGCCTGCTAGAAAAAGGTGTAATCAAGGTCGAATAAGGGCCTGGACCTAGCATTGGAGCCAATCTAGCTCCTAACCATGCGGAGCCAAAAATGAATAAGTGATTGATAGGAAAAGATGTTAGGTCAAAAGAAGCAGCAAAGAAGTTAAAACCCCAATAAGTATGGCAAGCTTTTGTGAAGGTAGGAATAGTGTCATGTGTCAAAAACCATTGAACCATTTTGCTCCCACCACGATCAAGGGCACACTCTACAACACTACCCATTTTTCCTGGAATAGTTTAAGAGATGATGGATCAATTCAAAATTTAGTTCCATGAGGAGCAAGATGAGTACATCGATCCGTCTACTAATGCCATAGATGAGGTTAAACCTACCATTAATTAGGTTTCAAGTTATTTCTCTCTTATGAACATGGAAAAGAAAGCTAATGAAAGCTTCAAGTAGTATATTCTCAGGTAGATAAAAAATGCCACCTAGATTCACCCCTTATTGATAGAAAAAAGAGATAATTGTTAAGTTTGTTGGCATATCACAAACCCTTTATTATGAGAAAATAGTAAAGAGCTACCCAAAGAACTTCATAAATGCAGTCACATTAGGTGGAATAATCGATAAGGCCATGAAAAGTGACTTGGACAAAAGAGATACCCTTAAAGGCAAAAGAAAAGGAAAAAAAAAGTTAAAGCTAAACAAAGGTCAAAACCGGTGTTGGAACTAGTTTATCCTAGGCCCATACTAAATCTGTTGCTAAGAAAATGGTTACTAAAAAGGACTACGAGATCGTTAAGACTATAGACAAGGTTAGGATGTTAATGAATCTGGTTTGGCAAATCTTGGTACAAACTGATTTGGTTAATAGGGCCAAAAGGATAGGGGATATAACCAATGACTTTTGCAATTTCCATACCATCTATGGCCACACTCTTCAATGTGTAAAAAGTTTTATGCTATAGTTCAAAGAATGATGAGAGTAGCATTGAATTCTACAATGAAAAGCAAGTCTCACATCCCTAGTTAACAAATGCGGTACTGTCTATCAATGCCACAAAAAAAAAAGTAATCCTTTTTACAGGGTTAGAAGAACACTGATCTTATTTAACAAATAATCGGGGATCAAAGCTACCAATGTTTAGCCCATGTTGAAAATGACCATTCAACTTCTATACCTTTTCCCTTATAAGGACAACAAGGTAATTTTTTTAAAAAATACAAGCAAAAATTCAATTATCAAAAAATTTAGTTAGTAAGCAACAAATCTTGACTTTCAGGGGTAAGCAACCTAACTCGGAGTGGCAAATATTATGCCTCAGCTCCAACAAAAAGTGAAGTCCAATAAAAGACCACCTTTCCTATTTCTCAGGCATTAAAGTCTATAGCCCAAGAATTAGACCCGATAGCTATTAAGGAGCCAACGAGTGAAAAAAAGCTATAGAATTCCATAAGTTCATCTATCACAGTAAATACAGCATCTTTGGTCAATTGAACAAGCAACCTGCTAAAACATCTGTGCAGTACTACTACTAAACTTTGAAGCTCATAGAAATACTTTCCTCGTGACCTTGAACGAGGCATGTGTCCCTCTTGACATCTCTGTGTCAGTTGGATCATTAAATAAGCAACATCACTGCCGACAACTATATAGCTTTCAGCAATGATTAAATCCTTTATGGATGAAGAGAAAACTATAAAGCCATTCACATCACCATACCTGCAAAACTAGCACATTGCACATGGTACTCATCGAAAATAAGGTCAGCTTTGAATGTAATGCCCATAGCATGCTTAAACAAGCTCCCTATTGATGCATCTTATATCCAGAATAGTCATATAATCATGCAAGCATTTGATGGAACTTGTACAAACATCGTAAGAAACATCATCGTTTCACTCTAAATTGACCCATGCACTTATAAGGTTAACTTTCATGTGATGGATATCGCTCTATCATATAACTGCCTTTTAGGAAAGCCTTGGATTAAGTGTTATTGATATTGTATCCATACCAGTTGATACGTATTAATCTTGATATATAACGGTACCTATGATTGTTCTGTTTCGGTCTGTACTATCTTACCAACCAAACATAGTTGAACGGTCAGTACATAATATTAGCTTGTAAAAAAAATTAAACCAATATTGATCTTAAATCTGATAAATATTATATATAATTACTCGTAAGTTTGATGAAAATTAGACATAATTATTCATAAATTTAACGATCATTCCATCATCGCTGCATCAAAAGTTGAAATTCATCATTAAAAATAAGGTTATCAGCATTGGAGTAGAGAAAGATATCATTGCTGCTACTTCCATCAATACCCCGTATATTAAGCCCAATGAGGATATTCCACAACCTTTGTTTTAGTCGTTTGAGTTCATCAATGCCATTTATGTGAAAGAAAGGTTGCTAATGGTTAGGCTTCATGTATCGTAGAGCACTCATATGGGTTTAAAGTTAACCATCGATAAGGGAGCTTGGGTCTAAAAGGGACTCAAAAAACATCTATTAGGAATTGCTAGAGCCTTGAAAGTTGTCAACCAAACTGATAAAAAAAGGTTAGCGTTCAAGCCTAGTGCATAACATAAAAAAAATAAGTTCAAAATAACCATGAAAATTGGATAGCCTACTTGTTGGGATAGAACTTAGGGTAAAAATCAATGATATTTTCATCGCTTTAAGAAAGTTTTTGTCCAACAGGATGCATGAATATTGGCTCTAATAATGTTCCACTCATACTGAACAAAGCATTTAGGGATTTCTACATTAATGCAATTGATAAGTCAAAGATGCCAATCACAATTTGGAGACTAATCTGTGTTTTCCAAGGATTATTCTAACTGTTTAGACTAAAACCGAGACTTATGTACTGTTACGTCTATTCCAAAGTAATGTTATGAACTAAGCCTACATGCTTCTACCCTAAAGCATTATAGAATCCTCTATATGGGCACCCTTTTATTAAGTATTATTAATGAAAATGCCTAAGAATTATGAATTCCATCTTTTGTGTTCATTTCTATAATTCTTGCGAACTCTTAGACCTTCTTTTACATATTTTTCTACCTATATTTTTCCATATTTTTAGGTAACCAAATGAAAGTGACATGAATATTCATACTAAAATTTTGAACATCAATTTGGAGCAACCAATTTACATCAATGAAGTTGAGTCTGAAAAAGATTTAAAAGAGAGTCACATACCCCCAAACCTGTTGAATTAATTAAACAAAAAAATAGATATTATCTCATAAAAAGCCTACTGATCCATAAACCTAAGAGCAAAAGAAGATCGAAAAATGATTAAAATTGGAACATTTATAAACCCATAAACTCATACCAAATTGATAAACCTCTTCCAAGAATATTGGAATGTGTTCACCTAGTCCTACCAAGACATGCCTGTATTAGACACCAACGTATTGGTCCATAGACTTCCCTTAAAACCTGAATGCAAGCTAATACAACAAAAGCTTAGAAGGATAAAACTGTAGATGCTTCTAAAGATTAGAGAGGAAGTAAGGAAATAATTTGAGATAATATTTCTTGAAGTAAATAAATATCTTAAATGGGTAGCTAATATGTCCTAATCCTTAAAAAGTATTTCAAGGTGTGGATGTGTGTATATTATAGGGACCTAAATTGAACTAGCCCAAGGATAATTTCCCTTTACCTCACATCGACACCCTGTAGACAAAACTACCAAAAATGCATTGTTTCCTTTCATAGACGAATTTTTAGGGTAAAACCAGATTAACAATGGCAGCTAAAGACATGGAGAAAACCACTTTTGTGACCATGCAAGCACTTTTTGTATAAAGTAATGCTCTTTGAGCTCAAAAGCACCGGGGCAATTTATCAAAGGGCAATGGCAACCTTGTTCCATGATCTCATACATAAAGAAATAGAGGTTTATGTGGGCAATATGATTGCTCAATCACCAAAGAAGGGTAACCATGTTGCCAGCTTACGAAAACTCTCTAAATGACTTCACAAATACCAACTCAAGTTAAATCCACCAACTACACTTTTGGTGTCACATCTAGCAAATTATTAGGCTTTATTATGAGTGAAAAGGAATAATGTGATCCGAACAAAGTCAAGGCCATTCAGAGCCTGCCATCACCTCGAACCCAAAAAAATGAGGGTCTTTTTGGGAAGGTCGAATTACATAGCCTAATTTATATCTCAGCTAACTGACCAATGCAACCCAATCTTTTGGCTACTTCAAAAATAAAATCCTAGAGAATGGAATGAAGAATGCTGGGAAGCCTTTAATAAAGGTTAAATGCTACCTTTTAAACTGTCAATACTTATGCCACTAGTATTCTTTGACTTTTAATCTTGTATCTATCAGGTTTTGACAGGTCAATAGGTTGTGTATTGGGTTAACATGACAAGTTCGGCAAGAAGGAACAAGCTATTTATTACTTGAACAAGAAGTCCACGAAGTGTAAAAATAACTATTTAGCAATATAGAAATTATGTTGTGCTCTAGCTTAAGCTACCCTAAGGTTAAGGTAGTACATGTTATACCATACCATGTGGTTGATTGCCAAATTTAATCCCATCAAGTATGTATGTAAGGCCTTTGTCCTGTCAAGGAGATTAGCCAAGTGGCAAGTCTTTCTCTCCGAACATGACATCATGTATATGAACCAAAAAGCCATCAAGGGTAGTGCAATAGTGGACTTCATAGCAAGCCGAGCAATGTATAACTACCAACCTTTAGACTTTAAATTTCCTGATGAAGATTTGATATGCATATCCGAGATAAAAAATGCTGTTGATTGGAATTCATCTTAAAAAATGTACTTTGATGGAGCTTTAAATGTATTCGGGCATAGATCAGGGCAATTCTTATCTCACCAAATGGACATTACTACCTTTTAACTACAAGATTGAACTTCGATTGTACCAACAATATAACTGAATATGAAGCTTGCATGATGGGACTCTAAGCCTCTATTGAAAGGGGTATCAAGACTCTGCAAGTATTTGAAGATTTACCCTAATCATCTACCAACTAAAAAGAGAATGGCAAACATGTGATGCTAACTAATTCATTATGGGAAGCTAGTTTTAGAACTCAAAACTTAGAAAAAATTTAATGATATTAGCACTCAGCATTTACCTCAGGAAAAGAACCAAATAGCCGATGCTTTGCCTACCTTGTCATTCATATTCAAAGTGAAAATCGAATGTTGCTTATTCAGGTGAGCATTTATACAACTCTTACACTTTGTCAGAATGTCAAAGAAGAGAATGATGACCTACTATGGTATCATGACTCCTTCATACAACAGAAATCAATAATACTCCAAGTGTGCTGCTGAAACTAAAAAGAGAATCATCTAAAGAATGGCTACAAGCTTGATGTTGGATGGGGGAATTTTATACACGATTGGGATTAGGTGCTATTGCAATACGTGGATGCGTTCAAAGCTCAAAGAATTTTTAAAGAAGTCCATGAAAGAATTTATGGTACACACACACCAATGGATACCGAATGGTGAAACAAGTCATGCGATTAGGCTATTATTGGTTGACTTTCAGAAAAGATTGCATTAACCTTACTCGAAAGTGCCACATATGCAAAATCTATATGGACAAAATCCATGTTCCACTATCATCTCTGTATGTTATGATAGCTCTATGGCCCTTTTCTATGTAAGACATGGATATGATTAGACCGATCACCTTTAAGGCTTCTAATGGACACCACTTCATTTTGGTTGGTATTGATTATTTCACCAAGTAGGTAGAGGCAGCTTCTTATGCCAAAGTCACTTAGTAAATTTGTGAAATGGGACATCATCTATAGATATGGGCTTTCCACACAAATCATCTTAGATAATGTGTGCAACTTGAAAAATAAGATGATGCAAGTAGTCTATTCCCAATTTAAAATTCAACATCATAATTCGATGTCATATTATCCGAAAATGAACAAAACAGTCAAACCAACCAACAAGAATATTAAGAGAATAGTCAAAAAGATGGCTAAAACATATAAAGATTAGCATGAAAAGTTACCTTTTACACTACACACCTATCACACAATGGTTTGAACTTTTGCGGGTGCCACCATGTTTTCTCTAGTTTATGGCATGGAGGTTGTTCTACCTATCGAGGTCGAAATCCCCTCACTTAGAGTCTTGATGGAATCACAACTACAAAAAGCTAAATAGGTCAAGAACCAATATAAACAACTTAATCTCATCAAGGAAAAAAGAATGAAAGACATCTGTCACAGGCAAATGTATTAAAAATGCATGATAAGATCCCATAATGAAAAAGTCTATCCTGTCAGTTTTGAAAAGGTGACCTAGTACTCAAACAAATCATCCAGATTCATAAAGAAACTCAAGGAAAATGGACTTTTAATTAGGAAGGGCTAACGTAGTTAAGCATTCAATCTTTGGAGAAGCGCTAATTTTAACTGAAATGAGTGGCAGTGATTTGCCTAATCTTGTTAGTTATGATTTTGTCAAGAAATACTATGCCTAAAAAGATTCTAGGATGAAGATTCGAAAGGGTGTCCTATCTTTCTTCTTTTTCTTCCTCTTCTTCAATAAAAGAGAGTACCAAATAAAGTAAACCCACTCAATCTGAAAATTTCAAAAGTAGATGTAAACAACCGAAATCTCCCTAAGATTTAACCTAAATTAAAACCACCCTTCCTTGACCAAAATACCAAATTACAACCTGACCTACCTATAACTATTTGAGAAAGGTATCTGAAAGCACTCAGTGAAAGATTCATGTCATCGACATTAAGGGCTAAGTAGCTAGAAAGACCACTCCTAACCCTTTTACAATTCCAAATCTTTTGTGATCTCAGAATTTGTCATTACTTGTACCTTTATTCTTTTGAATGCAATCACTTGATTTTTCTTAAAGTTGTTTTGCAACTCCTGTATCCTATGTTACATCATGTTTATCATTTAATTGATAATGCTTGATAAATGAACAAAATTGATAACAAGATTTCCTAGCATTACTTTGAAAGATGAAACATTTCAGGAATATTGTTGCATGTCTAAAGATCAAGAATGAACCTTGGAACCATAGTCAATTTTACCCTTAAACCTTCACATCTTGGAAACATGTTCAAACCCTTTTCTCCAGTAGACCCACAACCCAAAGATAAAGGGCAAAAATCCTTTTCCAGTTGCCACCCAACCAATAAGAGTTAAAATCAAACCATTTGGATCACCAAAAAAACCTCCCAAATCAAAATTGACAAGAAAAATCATCCATACTTTCTAGCAAGCTTAACTTAACAAGAAGTCGCCAAACATGAGTTGCTCAAGCTGAAGACTTTCCTTTTATAATCATGAACTTTTCTTTCTAAAAGCAAACTTAACCTTCAAAACCTTAGGAAATCTAGAACAAGCTTGGTGAATATCAAGAAAGAGATCACCCTATCAAACTTGGTGAAGAACAAATGATTAAATGGCCAAAATCAATCATCAAATTGGGATTTTAAAATCATTACCTTTGTAACATGCATTTGCATCTTAATGCCTCATCTATGCAACAAGTATGAACTCCTACGCATAAATTATGTAGGCAAATCTTCAAGTACAATTTTCTATTTTTAAATAACCTTAAAAGGTTTAAGTAAGCATTCTTGACCTCACACACTCACAAATAGAAAAGCTACCTAGGAAAGGTACTTAAATTCATATCATTTAATCCACAAAGAGCTGGATGCCATTTTTTCTTTTTAGTCCACAAAGGGCTAAATGCTCCTTTTCTTTTTAATATACAAAGAACTGGATGTCTTTTTTCCTTTTTAGTCCATAAAGAGCTAGACACCTTTATTTAGTCCACAAAAAATTTGACACATCTTTTTTTTAATCCATAAAGAGCTGGACGCCTTTTTTCTTTTGGTCCATAAACAGTTGGGTGCCTTTTTTTCTTTTAGTCCATTAAAAGCTAGATGCCCTTTTTTTCTTTTGTAGTGTACAATAAGCTAGATGGCTTTTTCCTATTTAGTCCACAAAGAGTTGGAAATAGTCAATTTGGTTCTCAACGAGCAGGGCACTAATCGAGTCTATCTGTAAAGAGCCAGGCATTAATCGAGTCTATCTACAAAGTGAGGCATTAACCGAGTATGTCCTTAAAGAGTAAGGTATTAACCAAGTCTATCCTCAAGGAGCAAGGCACCAATCAAATCTATCCTCAAAATGTAAGACACTAACCGAGGCTGTCCTCAAAGAACATGGCATTAACTGAGTCTGACCTCAAAGAGCAAGCCATTATCAAGTCTATCAGCAAAGAGCTGAGCACTAGTTAAGTCTATCTTCAAAGAGCAAGGAACCAACTAAGTATGTCCACGAAGTGTTGGGCACCTATCAAGTCTACCTACAAAGAGTTAGGCACTTACCATGTCAAAGTCCATCTTATCTAGTGTCTATATAGGGAAGGTAAAACTTAAAAAAGAATAAACAACCTAGTAAAAAGGTTGAACCTTACAAAAATCTATCCAAGGTTTCTTTTAAATAGCTACCAATGTATTATAATTACTACCATAAAACTTTAATTAAATTTCATTTTTATAGGCATTCAAGGAACATTATCCTACCTCAAACAAAATGGCGTCTATTTGCCTTTGCCCTATTCCTGATACTCAGCAGCAGCTAAAGACAAGTAGATGTAGACACCTTATTCTGTTCGAGGATCATCTAAGGTATCAAAAGTAATTATTTTGAGCATCCTTGGAAGCATGGGTCAATTTGTCATTATTTTTTACTAAAATAAGGTGATTGAGAGAGCCACAGCTACATGTAACTTATATTGGTACATATGTATCGATACTAAGCACCTACACCACTAAAAATTTAAATTTTCACATGTAGTATCAATAAAAAAGGGTTTGATATCAAGATCTAGTGAGTGGTATTGATACTTAATGTGTTTGTATCAATACAGACCTTGGCAATAGCTAAAATTGTGATTTTTGGCCAAATGTATCGATACTCAAGCAAGAGTATTGATATAGGCCCATGAAGTATTGATACATACCTCTAAGTCTCGAGATTGGAAACTTTCTTTAGCTCTTGATATCAATACATGTTTCATCATATCGATACTTATGGGCAAAAATTATCTTATGTATCGATACACTAATGTATTCTTGCACAGCTCAAGCCATTTTTTGACCATTGCACTATTGATTTAAAAAATCAATTTAAACATGTTTCCTGCACCAAAAATCATCAAAATTCATACCAAGCTTCAGATTTAGGCTTGTGATTAGATTTAGACAAATTGTTAAGGCCCAAATAGCTGATGATAAGGGACATCATATGACATTATACAAATTGCCCAAGGGTAAGGCTAATTTTTCTCAATGCTTAGCTGTATAAAGTGGCCTTGATCTATTGTTTTTGCTGAGTAAACTAATGAGTTTGCAAGGCAGTTGACCAAAATTCCTAATCTCTACTTGAGGTACATGCGCCAAAACCCAATAATGCCCTTGTTTTTTGCATTTTTTGTCTTCATGGTCATATGGCTATATATGCCAACTTTGGCTCTATTGAGAAGAATATGCAGAGAGATACATAAACACAAAGAGAGCAAAGAAAGCCTTACTACATTCAATAAAGAGCACTCACTTTCATGCATTCCTTCTAGATTCTTAGCCACCGAAAGATCAAAGACTTTTTCACTATTCTCGTAGCTTTTCAAAACCACCACTAAAAAGCCCTTCAAAACTCCCCATTCCACTCATATTTCCTCTCAAAACTCCCCTTCATCTATACCCTAACTAAAAACATTTTCTTTTCATCATGTTATTGCTATTCAATATAAAAAAAAAAGGAAGAATATGAGTTCAAAGTTGCTGCTCAAAGAAAAAGGCTAAAGCTTGAGACTTTTGGTATATTTTCTCCTCTTTATTTTGCTTAATCTTTGATTCTTCAACATTCTCATCATCCTAGTGGCCTCTTTATGTTATTATGACCCATTTTAGATTTTTATTCATTATTATGTCCTTGGTTATGGTAGTTTTAAGCTTGATGATCCTCTTGATGCCTTGATGTTGGTTGGATTGTCAAATATGCCATGCTTTATTTTCACCATCACAATAGTCTCTCTTTATGCACTTCTTGTAATGTTTCATCTAATTTCACATTTCATCTCATATTTGAACGTTCACCTTAACATGTCTTGAGCATGTTCATACATTTTGTTAAATCTTGGCAGGTTTCATGAATAAAAATGTCTTTTTAAAATTCCATCATTCTTTTTTTTGCTTAAAAATGTTCATACCATCATTCATAGCTTGATTCTAGTTGTCATTTACGACTTTAACATTTTTTTGCATCTTACTTGTCATTATCCTATATTTTGCCTCATTTTTTATTGTCAAAATGTCACAATTGTTTGTTTGAATTTGTTGTCTAGGTTCATCATTATGTATGTTGTATTTCATTCATAATGTGCCAAAATGCATGCTTGTTTGTTGCCAAAAATTTGATTTTCAAAAACCTCAAATTAAATTTATGCTACCTCAAATAGATAGAGATTATCATGGATTTTCACTAAATTGGTTCTCTAATCTTAGGGACAAATCAAACTTTCCAAGTCATGGTTCATGGTTGAATAACATGTTATTTTCTTAGAAAAATATGCTTTTTGTTAAAATATTAAGCCTTGATCTTGAGTTCAATTCCCTTATTAGTGGCACGGTCAAAAGGTTATTTAATCATCCTAAACTACTTCATGACTGTGGGATGACTTTATGATGCCCATATCACCTATCCCTTTCTTTCACAGATGTTCAGACGCCCTTGGCTTGAGTTTAGTCTTGAGAAACCTAAAAATATCAAAAAACTCCCTTATTTTTGCTCTAGCAGTACTAGACCCATGGTTAAAAAATTATTTCTGAGACTAAACACATTTTTCTTGAATATTTTAAGATTTTTCCATGGAAAAGCCTTGAATTGCCTTTCTAATAGTGTCTCGTTCACACTTGGATCATTCTAAATGAAGGAGTTATAAGTTTTCAAACTTTTGCTATCCTGAACCCTTGGAACTAGCAAATTGCATTCTGTTTGGGCTATTACAACACACCAAATGATTTTCTTGAATTTTCTAAATATTTTTCCTAGAAACTATATGAAATTTCCTCTCTAGAAAGGTATCATTTGTGGTTTAATGATACTTAATTTCAACATGATTGTCTAAATTCTATTTTTTCCCTAGCACAGACTACCAGTGTCAGACCAAACCCAATTTTAAAAATTAATTCCAACTAGAATCCACCTAGAATGTGATTTTCTAGGATTTTTAGAATATTTTTATATTAAACCTTATTGAGTCACCAGTCCAATGGTGCCTCACCAAATTCCTAATAACTTTGAATTTACTCTGAACAAATTCAAGAAAGGAGATATCACGATGTCATCCCCTATTTTTGCAATTAAAATCAACCTAACTTTCCAGACCACTTTTATTGAAACATTCAAACTTCTTAAAGTTTACCTAGTTGACTCCTCGTGAAGTCACATAATATGACATAAATCATCTAGACTCAGATCAAGGTTAAAAGAAAAAAATAATTTCATTCAAAGTCTCACGTTCTATTTTCAATATCTTCTATCCAAAATTTTCGTTTTTAGAGATACTTTAACTCCACTTTTTAAGAGGATACTCTAACCTTGCTTTTCATTCAAAACATAGATTTTCTCTTTCTCAAACATTCTTGGGACTACTAATCTAAACCTTATTTTTAACAAATCCAAAATTTTCATCTTAGAGGATACTCTAACTTTACTTTCCAAAGGGATACTCTAACTCCGCTCTTTACCTAAAGTTTGAACTCTTTCCCAGAACTTCCCAAAAAGGCTTTCAATCAAAACCTTTTTTTGAATGTTTCCAAAATTTACACTTTAGGGAATATTCCAATCTTGCCTTTTGAAGGGATTCCGCTTTTCATCAAAAATCAATTTTTCTCTTGAATATCTCGAGTTATTTTAATCGAACCTTTTTTTTCAGTCCCTTAAGTTACCACTAAATCCAAACACATCTCAAAGTTATCATCTTGGTTATTCTTCAATAACCAAAGAGAATTACGAGATACATTCTGCTCGTCCCTCATTTTCTTCATGTTTGGTGTGTGATTATTCTTATGTGATGTAATTATATTCTTTTTCAAATTGCTAACACTGCTTCCCTTTTGTAAGGGCCCTTGTGCATTCATTTTTTAAAGCTATTTTCAAAAAATTATAAGGCAGTGTTCTGTGTTGGTATCTCTTCGGTGCCTGACACGAAATATTTGAATCCTTAAAATTTAATTTGAAAATTATTTTCATCAAATATCCCTATGTTCTCTACATCTTTGAGGTACAGAGGTGATTAATTTTCTTTAAAAACCTAGATCTATAGTTTTCACAAAAATCCATGCATTAACGGGAATTATATCAAAATAATGATAAAGTGAAACCTATCAAATCAAAATCGAAGTAAGATATAGTTAGTAGGTACCAATTTTGGGCATCGTGGGATGCTAATCCCTCTTCACGTGTAACCAACTCCTAAACCCAACCAACCTTTGGACATCATAAACCTCGAAATCGATGTTTCAAGTTTTGTAACTTAAAATATTGTTTTCAATAGGCATCTAATCATGCCTAGCCTAAAAGGATTGGTGGCAACTCCAAATTTATGGCCATTTCATGGTAGCCTTGTAAAATTAGTTGGATGAGCAATTCATTTATCTTTCTCCCTTTCATATTACTATGCCTAATTCAAATCTTGATCAAGGAATAACCTAAATGTGATAACCCAAATGGTCAACTACGCCACCATATATTTTTATGTTGCATGCACTCACTTCGAATCATCCAAAGATAAAAAGGGTACATGGCAACAGAGGCAATCATTAAATGAATGCATATGATGCATTTTGGCAAAAAGTTATCACCTAACAATCTTAGAGTTGCATACAAATACGATTGGTAAGCTATCTATTCAATTAGTTTCTATATGATTTGCTGAGTCATTCAAGGTTATGTAAGGATGAAAGGGGTCTTAGCTTATTAAGAAGTTCAAATTTTGAATTTCTCAAAATAGTTGTTAGGGCTATTATTTTGAAAAAAATAATGAGAACAATTATTAACCTTAATGGTTGAAATTACAATTATTAATAATAAAAATGTTTTTTTTTTCATATTGGATATAAAAATAACATGACAAATAAACTATCTCTAAGTATCTGATAAAGTTTCATGGATAAACTTCATTGACCAGTCCCATTATTAAGATTATTTAATGCTACTTGAAAGGCACATCTGAGAATAGCCCATTGGGTTAAGGGTAGTCCATCAAGTTCATATTTATGACCTTGATCAAGCCACATTATGATGATGGCTAATATGGCACCTAAACTTTGAAAGAAGCATGTGATTATTTAATACTTAGGAAATCATTAGAAACCTTGTAGAATAGTTTGATAAGGACAATCAACATGAGGGGTTCAACATTATTAGGAAATAGTTCCTAGGTAAGATGTCAGGAGGTAGTCTAGTTAAGCTTCATGTGAAAGGATGCATTTCAAGAATTAAGCACTTTAAATGTGTCACAGGTCATGATCCATGCATTGTCCTTATACGTTCTTTTAAAGAAAGACAAAGGCAATGAGAAAGAAGCATGTTAGAATTATGGAAAATTGGATCAATAGAGCATAAATTGCAAAGAAAATTTTGATATGATCAAAGGGAAGAAGCCTAGAGAAGTTCGCACGTCAAATATATTCTAAGATTAATTCACTTTTCTCGGTATATGATACCTAGATGTTGGTACTTAAATTTATGTCACATATCGTAAAGCCCAAATGATAAGAGTAGTAAAAATGGAATATGAGAATGACAACCTTATTGGTATTATCAAAGCTTTCCTTGATTAATGTTTTTGAAACATTATCATGATTTATTTTGGCAATTACGTGCTAATAAAGGATGTTTGCTAGCATTAAATGCCATGCTTTGATTCACTTATTTTTAATAAAAAATTATACATAGAATTTGTTCTATGTCATGTTCCCATTATTCTCAAATATATGCTTTCAAATATAATTCTCTTTTAATCCTACACATGTTGGGTGTAGTGGGAGCTATTCATGATTCTTTAAAAGTTAAAGATTAGAATTTGACTTAGTGATAAATAACCATGATGTTAAAATTTTAATTATTTAAAAATGTTTCAAAGTAGATAGGATTGCATGTTTATACCCTAAAGATTATAAACAAACTCTTTTGTTTAGGCACATAAAAGGATTTACGTTTCATTAGCATACAAGCTAATAAAAGATTCATATAGTTCTTAAAGTAAAAATTAGGCCACACGATTAGAATCTCGGTCTTGTTGTGATAAAATTTGTTAATGAATTTGATAGTAAGATTATCATGAAGATGATCAAAGCATATTCTCACAATAGTACTAAAACATTGTCCTAGTTGAGATACAATGCTAATCAAAAGAGTTCGATATTAGATGCGTTAACGATTTGCTTAATGCAAGTGGGAGATTTTAGTATATGCGTAAGAGCCATTCTACTTAAATAAAGCTTGTATTGGTCAATAATATAGACCTATCACTTAATTTAGTGATTCAATGTTTTTTTTTCATGTTAGTAGCATGACTAATAACCATGAACTACTAATTGGATAAAGCCTATGGAACATATTTGGCCTTGCAAAAGAAATGTGATAAATTAAAATTATCAGATCCTTATGCATCAAATTCTAAAAATGATCCTGGTTATTGTATTGCCTGGACAAGGCATTAGTACACTCAAAGACTAGCATATGTTATGCCTTCTTACCTATGAAGTAAGCAACCAATCTCATGAGTTAAAGTATAAGGGATGCTAAGGATGGCAATGGGTGCTTACTTTATCGAAATAAGTTAATTGAATAAGTCCCATTGAAAAATTCCATTTGGTATTTTCACTTAAGTCAATATCAAAATGTTTTCATGTGTTAGTCGTGTAAGTAGTCCTCAGACTTGTGGTACTAGGTCCTCTTGCATGGGGAATTCTATGCTTTAATTCCATCACGCAGTGGTCCAATTTAATGGATGTCAAAGGTACATGGTTTTGGACATGACATAAAGCATATGAAAGTGGATGAGTAATCTTTAGAAAATCCACCACTTTAAGTGACATCAAGGATATATCTCATATATTTTTGGCTTTGTTAACTTTATAAAGTCATGAAATTAACCATAGGCTACAAAAACCAACATGGATTGATACATGAATAGATATTGCACCATGTTCATTGTATTTTTGAGATATTTGGTGGAAGGACCAAATTACACTAATATATTGGTTATTAAAAAGTTTTTTCGAGGTCATCTTAGACTTCAACATTTTGGTGGTCATAATGTTTTGCTAGATCCTACTCCTGATCTATGAATGTAATTATTTAGATTAATGATATTCATTGCCAACATATAACCTAATGGGTCACACACAATAGGATGCTATTGTTGGATTAAACTTGAGATTCAATTAAGTTGGACTTAATAAGATAAAAAGTTAAATATGGAGGACTTAATTGAAATTTTCAATTAATAAAGATTACGGCATAATTAGGATTTAAGAAATCAAAATTTCAATGCCTTAGTAATACAAAGAGGATATGTTTGTCTTATGAAGACAATGATGTCTTACTCGAATTACTTTAGGGCATGCTAAAAGTGTTTGACTTAACTAAAAAATGTTATTCTTGATTCTTGAACATAGGGTTTATTTAAACATCATGCCTTGATTCAGACTAGTGTTATATGATAATATTAATTAGAGACTAGCTTGTGTGAAAAGTTTCACTTAAGTAAGAAGATTTAATTAAGAATTAAATCTAGTCTATAAATCTGGGTATGGTCACTTGTTGCACAAATAAGGAATGGGTTTCTTGGACCATTCTTAATCACACATTAACTAAGGTAAACTTGGCCTAATGACACTAATAGTTAGGGACATAGATAATTGCCCAACAAAAAGTAAAATAGCTTTACTTCATTATTAGATATTGATTAAAGACAGTTGGATTTAGCCCAATATGGTGGACCCACTTAATTGATATGAATGTACGTTGATTTTAATTATATATATGAAATATGAGTTAAAAGATTAGTCATCTTGAAATATTGAAAATCCTAAAAGATAAAAGAATTGGTAATCTTAATTCATGAAGATTGTAAGAGTTGCTAGCACCTTGTTTTTGAAAAACCTAAATTTGGACCATGGCTAATATGATTAGTTGCACTTTCCTTTGTTCTTGCTTCTTGATTTTTCATGATCATTACTGATCAAGAATTATTATCCAGTTGTTGTTACAAAAGGAAAAAAAAACCTGTAATTCTTGCATTTAAGGTTTTCCCCTTCTCTTGTTTATCCCAAATTCTGTTAACCGTTTTCTTGAAAAAAAAATAAAAAAAATTTAACCATTTAGTTATGATCCTAAAAGATCAGCTTACTAGCGCAAGCAAATCCATAAATCTTTTAAAGGCTCTAACATCCATTCCTATGGATCACCGTTAGAAGAAAGGCACTCATACTTCCCCTTAGCCTCAGAGTTTTCTTGATGTGACCATGCCATTAAGATCATGCAAGGAATGGCATATTTAGAATTATTAGTCTCTAGGTAGGTATGGTTGCTATCAGATATGTGTTTTTATAAATTGTCAACCACATATAGATCTCAACCTAAGATCCTCTTAAAATCCGAGTGTTTCTTTGTTTTTCTTTCTACTACACATATTATTTATTTAATTAATTTTATGCTATTTTGATATGCATGAGCCTAAACTACCCAACACTTTCATCCTCAAGCTCCCAAGTTCAGCCAAAACTTTAACTCTTAAAGCTATGGTTGAATTTATCCCTTATAATGTTTATGTACATTGGCTTACCATAATCTTTCAAAGGTGAAATGTTTGATTCATAATCAACCTGTTAGAATCTTGATAAGATTTAGCTAGCTTGATTTTGAAGGAAATAATTTGATTCATAGTGAAACTCTTTTACCTTAGAAGTTTTAAAGTCTTAGTCAAACATTAACTCTTAGTGTCAAGCTTGGACTTAGACATAATCAAGGAAGCATTTAGTTTAGAGAAGACAAAATTCAATTCACAATTAAACTCTTTGAAGAAGATAAACTTTTTTCTTCTTTTGAACAACTCCAAAATTTTGCTAGGATAACTTATCTTAAGACAGGTCTACATTTAGATAATCTTTTGTTCAAAGAAGCTTATCCATAATATAATATTAAGACATCCTTATTTAGAGTTCCTAAATCCAAAATATGTCTTCTTCATTCCTCAATTAAGCTTATTCAATTAGTCCTCCAACTACTAATGATACCATCCTATTTTTTATAACCCATTAAATTTAGAACATTTTGGCAGTGAGCCTAATTTAAAATCTACATTTTTCAACATAGCTTATAATTTATAAACATAAATCGCAAGCGACACCAAACAATGCTTCATGACACCCAAATGTTATAAAGTCAATGTAACTTCTTCACAAGCTTTTAGTAACCAAGCTATTAGTGATTTGATCCTTTCACCAATTATCTCAAAAAGCATGGTGCATTGTCTGCTCACGTAATAGATCAATGTTAGTTTTTCTAACCTATGGTTAGTTTCATGAATTTAAAGAAATAATATTTCCTAAATTGATTTTACTCTAGCCAAAGGCTTTGCAAAGTTAGTCAAATACAAAAATAGATAGATATATGTTTTAAATGTCACTTAAAGCTGTGAATCCTTACTAGATAGCTCTTCCACTTTCATATGCTTCATGCCATACCCAAAATTACCCTAACATAGGCAACCTTTCTTATGGCCCATTTAGATCAAATCAAAGCATGACTATCCCTAGACAAGATGACCTGTATCATAAGTTAAAAGACTATTAAGACAACTTACAAGTGAGAATATTTTCATAGGCACTAGAGTGACAATGATAAATGGAGTTTTCACAGTGGGCCATGTTCAATGAACTTGTCAACATTATTATATCCTTTACAGCCAATCAAGTTAGAGGAGGCAAGCATTGTTAATAATGCAAACCTATCACTCAATTTAGTTGTACAAGTGTCATGCCAGACATCCCAACTCTAAGAAGTGACAATCACCATGTACTTTAAAAGTATTTAAGGCTGGTGATTCTAAACTTTCAAGAATGCTTGATAACCTCAAAAAACATAATAAATTACACTTTCACTTAGGTCCTAGAACATCATGATACATTCATAGGAAGTTCTAAAATCCTTACCCTTAAGTACAATAAACTAGTAAGACTCGAATTATTAAACTTAGTAGTAAGCCTAAAACTCCAAAATATCATAAATGCTAGCAATGAATCTATTAATTTCAATTTTACAAGTAAGGTATTTCGCTAGCCTATGTGGAAGATCATCATGAAAGCATAGCACTTTTCTCCATTTAAAAGGATCAGAGCTTGGGTATAAGGCTTATTTTATGTAAATACACATGCACAATGTGTGAAAAGGAACAAAAAGCCTTTCACTTTTTACGATTGAAAATTTATCTGCCCTAGCAATTTTTAAGAAACTTAAATAAGACAATAATAAATTAAGAAATGAACAAAAGTTTGGATGTAAAGTTATTCATGAATTTATTTTTTAAATATTTTTTTATCAAAACAGAGGGAATTGCAATTATGTACTGACTATACCAATAAAAAAAAACTTATATCATACATGGTTAGTTCTAGGCCAACAACTTTCAACAAATCACTTGCTCAACTTTTCTTGGTAAATATGTGTATTTATATGTATCGTGGTTTAAATAAGGAACAGCATGGCCATTATGACACAACAGTGCTTAAGAGTTGCCACCAATGTTTTTTTAGCCAAGTGTGACTGGCCATCTATTCAAATTGATCTTTTATAAAAAATTTTCAAATTAATTAAAATCCTTCAAAAAGACAAATTTTAAGGACTACCAAGGAGTTGGTTATGTTTGGGGAAAGTTAAAATACCCCTATAACACTCATAAATTGATGCCTATTAATGATATGTTATCTATCTTGATGTTAATTGATTTTAGTTTCGATAATGAGCTATAATTCCTAAAATGAAAAAAATATTTTCCTTATAGAAAATGACTTAGAACCTTTATAACTACAAAATTACCTATACCACTTGATAGTTTGGTAGAATATAAGATTTTTCATTCTAAAAATCATATGAGTTATTTCCTTAAAAAAGGTATTCCACATTAATGATAGTTATCAAAATTTTCTTAATAGTTTGGTAAAGAATTCGAGAAGCTTTCTTAATCTACAATGTTGCCTTATTTTTAAAAAAAATTCAAGATCATTTTCATATATCTACACTCTAGAAAATAACCGAATAGATGAAATGCATTAAAATGAGATCCTCATTGTGAATATATTTCTTTCTTACAAAGAGATGTATTCGAAGACCTATGATGGAGATATCTTAATGCCTCAAAGGAAACTTAGATTAGATTTAAAAAAAGTTTAGCATAAAAGTTTTCCTTGGATTGAGAAAGTATCCAAATATCATAGGAAAAGGTATTCAAATTTCTCTATACAATTTTAAACTATTCAAAAATAGGGTTTTTAAATGCCATAGGAAGGTTATTCGAACACCTTACATGGCCATGACTTAACAGTTTAAAGATCCTAATAGGTTTGAACCAAAGGTATTATTATCCTTTAAATGTGGCTTAAGGAAGTTATTAATGGTTTGGCCTAAGGCTCAAAAGAAAGTCAAATGGTCTAACTTGGAGGTTAAGGGTTGGAAAAACAGTTTTCAATTTTGAACACAAGGGTGACAATTTGAAAAGTTATAGGTTCGATTAGGGTTTCAGCCAAGGAGGTTGGGCTTAGACGAATTTTGATTTATTGTTTGAAAATGGTCTCGTATAGGTTCAACTATGCTGATTTAGGGGCTACCAAAACAATTTTGGGCTTTGAATAAAAATATGACATTTTTTTAAAGGCTAAAGGTTTAAATTTGTAAAATAAGGTTAGGGGGTTCCATTTAGAGGCATGGCTTCTACAAAATTTTGAATTTTTTTGAAAATAATCTTAACAGGGTTCAAATATGATGATTTAAGGGCTGTAAAACAATTTTGCATTAAAAAAACTTAAACATTTTAATGGATACTAAAAACTAAGTTGGTTATGGGTTATTGAGTTAGTCTAGACCAAAATGACATTGGGAAATAGTTTTAAATCAACCTGAAGAGGTATACAAAGGTTGGCCATACGGATGACTAATCTGGCACAACCATTACCTAAAATCATAAATCATTTGAGGCCATAAAGTTCATAACATTTTGGTATCTAAGAAACACCACAAACAAAGCAGCAATATCATATATAAGACCCTAATATACATTTGGCAAGACCCAAAAAGATGTAAACTTATAAAGAGTGCTAACGCATTAACAAGTATGAACATAGTCTCAAAAAAAGTTAGCGAAAATGAATATAACAAATCCTCAAAAATTTTTCTAAAACAAAAACTTTTTAGTTTGATAAAATCTTTTCAAAAACCTTTGTAAAGATAAAAGAATGGAGGATGCTCAAAGAACCCAAAAAAATATATATAAGGAAAATAAAGTGCTTTAGGTAGTAAAAAATAGAAAACGAACAAACTCATAATTTTTTCCCTTTTCTTATTGGTTTTCAAGCCTAGAATTTTTTTACAAAAAAAGATGCTGTGTGAAAGTTGAAAAAAATAAACTCTCTCTTTAAGCTTTCTTTAGTTCTACCTTCCCACAAATACCTCATCTTTTGTGTTCTAAACTAGCCTCCCATTAGCCATTTACTTCTTGCTCTCCTAGTTGAAATTCTATTAGCTCATTCTATTAGACCTTTTAGTGGTGAATGAAATCAAGAGGGGTAAATTAATTTCTCAAAATTTTAGTAAATTAAAACTTTGATAAATAAACTTGAGAAATCTAAATAATAAACTTTGGAGTGCAAG
>JAQSVH010164630.1:0-24302 GCA_029448705.1 Adansonia digitata
TACAGTTGAAAACCTGTAAGGGCAACTTGAGAGGATTAATTTTGATGGGGCATGAATCGAGAACACCCACAAGACAAAGCAAAGCAATCCTAGAGATCTTTCGAAGATCAGCTCATGGTAGGCACATTAATTGTTCGAGAAAGATTCTGAAAAGCACCTAAGGAACATCCATGTCATGATTGTTAGAGGCATCTTTTGCCCAAAATATCACCTTTCTCGCTACCCTATTAATTGCTTGTCAAAATAGTATATTGATTTATGTCTCTTTGTTGTCATAAACAAATATTGTCATAAGCAAATATTGCCTTGTTTCTTTTAACCCCTATACAATTCAGATTGCACTTGTCATTTAATTGATAATGTTTGATAATTAACTGAAATATGCATCAGGGCATCTTGATATTACATTGAAAGGAAAAGAAAAGCATAGGAATTCAGCTTACGCCTCGATCATCAAGATCATGCACCTTTCGTGTCCAAACACTCATTCAGCATGACCATACACAAAACCATTTCCTGCTTTCACAAGCTATATCTCAAGAAAAACCATTTTAAGCTAGCTAAAATCGAACCATGCATTCTATTAGAATCTTATCATAACCAAAGACATCAACCTAATCAGGCAAATAGTCTCTAAATTGTTGACAATGCCTTCCATTTGTTAGGAAAATGATTAAGCCTTGTAAATTAAGAAATGCAACACTCCAAGTTCTTGAGACTAAATTTTTGGTCATATCTATAATGGAGCCATGACAAACTACAATTTCTAGTCGGATAAAAAAAATTCTAGTCCATGGTTGCAACAAAAATGAATCACCATCCCTTTGAGAGTCTGAATGATGTACAAGAAGAACTATAGCTATCTCACATATTAGACTTCAAATCATGCAATCATGATAGCATTTCATATCATGCACTCATATTACCATCATACATCATTTTTACAATATCACTTCTAGCCAGGTTTGCTGAACTTCAAAGGGATTCTTGGTAAGAACTATAAGCTTTGCAAACCAAGTGACATTTCGGTAAGGTCATTTTCTTCTTATCACCTCATGTCAAAACCCTTTTTATCAAGCAACTACTGTCAAATTGCTAGTGTTAAGAAATTATCGTCTAGAAACTACCGTAAAAAAAAACTTTTATCGAGAACATTCATCAGAAGCTTTGTCAAGAATTTTGTCATGAACTTCTAAAAGCTTGTAGTAGAAGTTTTATAGAAAACTTTGTTAACACATGCCAGTGGTACCCTTTTCAAACCCACAAGTCAATGGCATCCCTTTAAGCCCATAAGTTAGTGGCACCTTTTTCAAAGCCCACAAGTCAATGGCACCTTTTAAAGCCTATAAGTCAGTGGCACCTTTCCAAAAGCACACAAGTCGTGGCACCCTTTTAAAGCCCATAAGTCAATGGCATCATCCCAAAAGCCCACAAGTCAGTGGCACCTATTCAAAGTCCATAAGCCAGTGGTACCTTTAAAGCCTACAAGTCAGTGGCACCTTTCCAAAAGCCCATAAGTCAGTGGCACCTTTTCAAAGTCCACAAGTCAATGGCACCCTTTTCAAGCCCACAAATTAGTGGTATCATTTTTCAAGCCCACAAGTCAGTGGCACCCTTTTCAAGCCCATAAGTCAGTAGTACCCTTTTTCAAGCCCATAAGTCAATGGCACCCTTTTCAAGCCCATAAGTCAGTGGTACCCATTAAAAGCCCACAAGTCAGTGGCACCCTTTAAAAGCCTATAAGTCAGTGGCACCTTTTCAAAGCCCACACGAGCTGATGGCACCCAAGTCAAATCCTACATGAGCTGGTGGCACCCAAGTCTAAGTCAAAGGCCGTACAAGCTGGTGACACCTAAGTCAAAGCCCACATAAGCTAGTGGCATCTAAGTCTAAGTCAAAGCCCGCATAAGTTGGCGGTACCCAAGTCAAAGCCCACACAAGCTAGTGGCACCAAGTTTAAGTCAAAGTTCGCACAAGCTGGCAGTACCCACACCAAAGATCCATGTTACTCCGGTCAAACCTTAGAAAACCTAACACCTTCGTGTTCTAGAAACATTAGTACACCCTGAATAAAATAGTATCTATTTGTCTTTGCTTTGTTCTTGATTCTCAGCAATGATCAAAGAGGGTAGCTATAGGCATCTTATTTTATCCAGGCTAATTTTTAGCAATCTAGAGCATAAACGTACGAGGGGGGATGATTAACACCTGACCAAAAAGTATTTTAAGGAGGTCAAGGAGGCTTACGGATCATATCAAAGGTAAATGCAAAGATGGGGCATCAAATGATGTAGTTCAAGGTATTCAGGGACAAAAGATATGAGAAAATTCATAATTTTATTTGAATGTATCGATACATGGTTCTCATGTATCGATATAATCCTCTAACATGCCAAAATTTTGAAATGTCCCCATTTGTATCAATACAACATGTAGATGTATCGATACATAAGCCTCTGTATCAATACGAGACCTCATGTATCAATACAGGACCTTATGTATCGATACTAGGCCATGCCAGGACTAAAACATACATTCTATAAAGAAATGTAGCAATACATATCAACATGTATCGATACAATGGTTTATAGTATCGATACAATGATCATTGTATTGATACCATCAAGGTGTTTGGACAAAATGTATGGATACATTATGCAATGTATCGATACATGCAGGCCATTTTCATGGTCCGAGCACTTTTGACTTGTCCACCATTGATCCAAAACTCGATTTTAACTCATTTCTTTGCATCAGGAAAGATTAAAACACATGTCAAATTATGAATTTAGACTTTTAAATTAATCAAAACATTTTTTTTAAGTCTAAATTAGATCAAAAGGGTCAATGTCATTTGATCACTTTACTCCTCCCTAGTTGTTGGCTAATGTCACCATCAGCCACCCCATTTGCTGGAAAATCATTTTAGCATTAAATCCAACCACCCTATGCCCATTACATTGGTAGTAAGCTGCTCCCTATAGCCACCATTCTAACATCACCTTGTCCCCCTTGAGAAATGGCTAAAAACACCTCTAATTTAGCTCCAAAATGCTGGTATAAATAAAGCACTTCTATCTCAGCAAAAAAAAAGGTTAGATTCTAGCTTGTTTCAGCTTTCAAAAACACATTCACACATCAAAAAAACCAAATCCCATAGGTCTTCATCCGTTAGCAAAAAATAGCCCTAAAATATTCACTCTCAATCTTTACACATTCTAAAATTCACCCTCATCCATACTAGAACAAAAACCTCATTGTTTCTCTATTTATCTTGCTTATTTACTACAAGGAAAAGAGGGAAATTCAAGCCATCTCTGCTGCTCCAATTATTTGGCCAAAGTTAAAGTTTTATTGGTATAACTTCCTACTCTATCATTCATATTTTCTGCTTTTCAGCACCTTCATCATTTTAGTGAGCCCTCTATGTTTCCATCACCCTCTTGGCATAATCATGCATTATTGTGGCATTTGGTTGTGGTAGTTTAAGATTTGGATGCCTTAATGACCCTTTTATATGTAAAATGCCTCATTTTATGCTCATTAGTTTGATATCTCTTGCTCATGCATTTTATGCCATGTCTATGCATCTTGTTATCCTTAATCCATGTATGAATCATTAGCCTAACACATTTCAAGCACATTTACACATTAACTTGCATGAATCATTGTCATTTTCAATATCCATAACATTTTCTTGTTAAAGTACTATCTTTGTCTAGTTCATTAGTAAAATTAGCATCCTCATTCATGTTATGTGCCATCCCCTTGTATGTTTGTTGTCAAAATACATGTTTGATGGCTGATAAAAACTAATTTTCAAAACCCCCAAGCTGAGCATGTTAACCTCAACCAATGAGGATTAGCATTGACTTAGCATTTTCCATAAAGTTAGCAAAATTTCTTAGGGAAAATTAAGTTTTTCCAGATCTGGAATCTTGGTTAAACAAGCTCAAATCTTTTAATTTTGAAACAAAAATGGCCTTACAATTATTCCCTAAATGTTTATGCCTTGTTTGAGTTAAAATCTTGATTGGTATGATCAATGGGCTATTTCATCATCCTAATTTACTTCAAGGCTATGCAAATGAATTAGTGATGCTCGTGCCACTCTTTCCCTTCAATCACATACTTTCGAACATCAATGGCTTGAGTTTGAACTCATTGATAAAAAAAAAGACATATCCCCTGCTAGCAGCACAACTATTGCAAATTGAAAAATCATTTTAAAATCCTAAATGATTTTTAATGAATTTTCTGATATTTTTTTGTCAAGGCATGCCAAATTATCTTTAAAACAATGTCTTATTCACCCCTGGATTATTTCGGATGAGAGAGTTATGATTTTTCAAGTCTAAACTGTCCAAAACCTCTAGAATTCGAACATGTATTCTGGTTGGGATGTTCAAGCCCACTAAATGATTTTTCCAAAATTTTCAAACATTTTTTCTAAAAGGTTCATGAAATTCCCTTTTCAGAAAGATATTGTTTGCAATTTTTTGATACCAAATGAGTTTCGGTGATTTTTCAAATTTTGACTCTCCTTGTCCATCATATTCTCTGCCAGTAGCACTATCAATCCAAAATTAAAAATTTATTCCCCTAGAAAATGACTTTTTAGGGTAGTGGGAATATTTTTAGGATGCCCTCGTCGAGTCATATTTCTAGTGTCTCGTCCACCTTCTAGGTCTTTAGAATTAATTTAGAATAAATTTGGGAAGTAAGATAGCACGATATTGTCCCCTGTTTTCAGTTTTGGTCAAAAACGACTTATTTTCCTGAATTTCATCTCGAGATATTTGAACGTCTCTATGTCAACCCAATTAGACTCGAGAATATGCTTTGACCTCCTATAGGCTCGTAGCAAGGCACAAACATGTTTTACATCATTATCATCCTTATAAACAATAATTTTTTTTGTCAAAAGTTATTGAAAGGCTCATACGTTCCCTAAAATTGTAACTTAAGTTTTCCAACTCAACTTCTCTAAAGAGTGTCCAAAGTATCACGTTTGGGGATACTCTAACCCTACTTTTTCAAGGGCATACTCCAACCCTATTTTTCAAAATTGTCGAAATTTAAAAAAAACTTATTTTATCAAAATGATTTATCATCCATAGAGATACTGCAACCCTGACCTTTTAGGGGGATATTCCAACCCCATTTTTTGAAATTGTCAAGATTAAAAAAAACCTCCTTTGCCGAAATTATTTGTCATCCATGGGGATACTCTAACCCTACCGTTCCAATGGGATACTCCAAACCTATTTTCAACTATAATTAATTTTTTTCTCATTCTCGGACTTCTATGAATATGTCAAACCAATCTTGTTTAATCAAGAACCTAGATGCATATCAAAAATTGTCTATTCAATTATTTCCAAATAATCAATACCAATTACAAGATAAATTCCAATAGTCTATTCCTTTTCTTTATCATTGCATTGAATGATCCATGTTATGTTACTTCATTTATTGTCTTACTAACATGATTTCTTTGTGATGATTATTTGCATTCATGTTTTCCACTCATTTCAAATAAAACTAGAGGTAATGTACCACGTGGGTATCTCTCCAGTGCCCAAAGTGGAACATTCCATTTTCAAAGCAAAATCCAAAGGTCATTTTTATCAAAAATCTCTACATTCCCCATCTCTCCAGGACATGTATGAGATTAAATCTTTTTCATCAAAACCTAGATTTATATTTTTATAAGATTCATGCATTGAAAGAGGGTTATATCGAAATAATGACAAGTTAAGGTCGAAAGAATCAAAATCGAGAAAGACATAACTAGTATGGTATTGATTTCAGGCATCGTGAAGAGGTTCGTACCTTATCGTGCATAGCCAACTCCCGAACCTAAATGATGAATCTTTATCTTACATAGACCATGGGATGATGTTTTGAGTTTCGTTACTCAAAACATAAGTTTCAATATGCATCGAATCATGCCTAGCCCAAAATGATCAATGGTGACTTCAAGCATTGACCATTTCGTGATGGTCATCCGAGACTAATAAGATGAGCAGTTCATCTTATGGTCTCTTTCACTGTACCACAAGTCGAGAATCCATACATTCTCGTTTTCATCACATCGCCAAAGAAAAGTCTAGGTCAAAAAGACATTTCCAAGTTAGGAAAATATTTTAAGTCGTACGCACTCATAGATCTGTGATGATCTACCCTGGGTACATTGCAATAGTGCCTAATAACAAAAAGAATAGAGTTTATTATAGGTATCCATGTTTGTCTCATTTTAGGGATGAACTTTGATTATAAAGAAAAGGCTGGAAAGAAAAGCTTTTCTTGCAAATCTAAAGCATCAATATTGTGTATCCCAATGCGGAGATCATGATAGTAATGCCCATCACAAAAACAATGGCGATTATTTTAAGTATCCATGGTTGTCTTATTTCACGGATGAACATTAATTACAAGGAAAATGGAGGAAAGAAAAGCTTTTCTTGCAAATCCAAAGCATTAATATCATTTATTCCATTATGGATAACATGATTGTAGTGCCAATAACAAAAAGAACAGAGATTATTATGAGAATCCAAGTTTATCCCATTTAACGAATGAACTTTGATTATAAGGAAAATAGTGGAAAGAGAAGCTTTTTTTGCAAATCCAAAGCATCAATATCGTGCATCCCAATGACGAGGACATGATTGTAGTGCCCATAACAAAAAGAATGGAGATTATTATGAGTATCCATGGTTGTCTCATTTCACGAATGAACATTAATTACAAGGAAAATGGAGGAAAGAAAAGCTTTTCTTGCAAATCCAAAGCATTAGTATCATTTATCCTATTATGGATAACATGATTGTAGTGCCAATAACAAAAAGAACAGAGATTATTATGAGAATTCAAGTTTGTCTCATATGATGAATAAACTTTGATAATAAGGAAAATGGTGGAAATAGAAGCTTTTCATGCAAATACAAAGCATCAATATTGTGTATCCCAATAAGAAGAACATAATTGTGTTGCCCATAACAAAAAGAATAGATATTATTACGAGCACATAAGTTTGTCACATTTCATGGATGAACATTAATCACAAGGTAAACGATCGCAAGAAAAGCTGTTCTTACAAATCCAAAGCATCAATATCGTGTATCCCGATATGGAGAACATGATTGTGGTGCCAACACCAGAAGGAATGGACATTATTATGAGTATCCAAGTTTGTCTGATTTCATGAATGAACTTTAATTATGAGGAAAATGGTTGCAGGAAAATCTTTTCTTGCAAATCCAAAGCATCAATATCATGTATCCCAATAAGGATAACATGATTGTCATGCCCATAACAAAGAGAATGGAGATTATTACGAGTATCCAAGTTTATCTCATTTCATAAATAAACATTAATTACAAGGAAAATGGTAGAAAGAAATACTTTTCTTGCAAATCCAAAGTATCAATATCGTGTATCCCAAAGAGGTTAACAAGATTGTAGTGCCCATAACAAAAAGAATGGAGATTATTATGAGTCTCCAAGTTTATCTTATTTCACGGATAAACATTAATTACAAGAAAAATGGTTAAAAGAAAAGCTTTTCTTGCAAATCCAAAGCATTAGTGTCGTGTGCCCCAATGAGGTGAACATGATTGTAGTACCAAGAAATAAAAAGAATAGAGATTATTGGGGGCATCCATGTTTCTCTTATTTCATGGATGAAGTATGATATAAGGAAAATGATTAAAGGAAAAGCTTTTCTTGCAAATGCAAAGCATGAACATCGTGTATCCCAATAAGGAAAACATGATTGTAGTGCACATAACAAAAAGAATGGAGATTATTGCGAGTATCCAAGTTTATCTCATTTCACGAATCAACATTAATTACAAAGAAAATGGTGGAAACCAAAGCTTTTCTTGCAAATCTGAAGCATCAATATCGGGTATCGCCAAGAGGAGAATGTGATTATAGTACCGATAATAAAAAAAATGCAGATTATTATGAGTATCCAAGTTTATCTCATTTCGTGTGTGAACATTAATTACAAGGAAAATGGTGGAAAGAAAATCTTTTCTTGCAAATCCAAAGCCTCAATATTGTGTATACCAACAAGGTGAACATGATTGTAGTGCCTAATAACAAAAAGAGTAGAGATTGTTACAGGTCTCCATGTTTGTCTCATTTCACAGATGAACTTTGATTATAAGGAAAATGATGGAAGGAAAAGCTTCTCCTGCAAATTCAAAGCCTCAATATCGTGTATCCCAATGTAAAGAACATGATTGTGGTGCCAATAACAAAAAGGATGGAGATTATTAAGAGTATCCACGTTTGTCTTAGTTGACAGATAGACTTTAATTATAAGAAAAATAGTGGAAAGGGAAGCTTTTCTTTCAAATCGAAAGCATCATCGTGTCTCCCAATGAGGAGAACATGATTGTTGTGCCTATAACAAAAACAATGGAGATTATTACGAGAACCAAGTTTATCTCATTTCATGTATGAACTTTGATTATAAGGAAAATGGTGGAAAGAAAAGTTTTTCCTATAAATCGAAAGCATCAATATCATGTATCCCATGATTGTAGTGCCCATAACAAAAAGAATGGAGATTATTACGAGTATCCATGCTTGTCTCACTTCATAGATGAACATTGATTACAAGGAAAATGGTGGAAAGAAAATCTTTTCTTGCAAATCCAAAACATTAATATGGTGTATCCTAATGAGGAGAACATGATTGTCGTGCCCATAATAAAAAGAATGTAGATTATTATGAGTATTTAAGTCATCTCATTTTATGGGTGAACATTTATTACAAGGAAAATAATGGCAAGAAAAGCTTTTCTTGCAAATCCAAAGCATGGATATCAAGTATCCTAAGGTGGAGAACATGATTGTAGTACCAATAACGAAAGGAATGGAGATTATTATTATTAGTATCCAAGTTTGTCTCATTTCACGAATGAACTTTGATTACATGGAACATAATGGCAAGAAAAGCTTTTCTTGCAAATCCAAAGCATCAGTATCGTGTATCCTAATGAGAAGAACATCATTGTAGTGCTCGTAACCAAAAGAATGAAGATTATTACGAGTATCCAAGTTTGTCTCATTTCACGGATGAACAATAATTACATGGAAGATAGTAGAAAGAAAAGCTTTTCTTGCAAATCCGAAGCATTAATATCATATATCCTATTGTGGAGTACATGATTATAGTGCCAATAACAAAAAAAATGGAGAATATTAGGAGTATCCAAGTTTTTCGCATTTGAGGAATGAACTTTGATTATAAGGAAAGTGGTGGAAAGAGAAGCTTTTCTTGCAAATCCAAAGCATCAATATCATGTATCCCTATGACGAGAGCGTGATTATTATGCCCATAACAAAAAGAATAGAGGTTATTATGAGTATCCAAGTTTGTCTTATTTCATAGATGAACGTTAATTACAGGCAAATGGTGGCAAGAAAAGCTTTTCTTCCAAATCCAAAGCATCAATATCATGTATCTCAATGTGAAGAACATGATTGTAGTGCCAGAAACAAAAGTGGAGACTAATATAAGTATCCAAGTTTGTCTGATTTCATGAATAAACTTTGATTATAAGAAAAATTACAGCAAGAAAAGCCTTTCTTGCAAATTCGAAGCATCAATATCGTGTATCCTAATGAGAAGAACATTATTGTAAAGCCAATAACAAATAAGAATGGAGATTATTACGAGTATCCAAGTTTGTCTCATTGCATGGATAAACATTAATTACAAGGAAAATGGGGTAAAGAAAAGCTTTCTAGCAAATCCAAAACATCAATATCGTGCATCCCAATGAGGAGAACATGATTTTAATGCCCATAACAAAAAGAATGGAGATTATTACGAGTATCCAAGTCTATCTCATTTCACAAAAGAACATTAATTACAAGGAAAATGGTGGAAAGAAAAGCCTTTCATGCAAATCCAAAGCATCAATATCATGTATCCCAATGAGGAAAACATTATTGTAGTGCCCATAATAAAAAGAATAGAGATTATTATGAGTATCCAAGTTTATCTCATTTCACAGATGAACATTAATTACAAGAAAAATGGTGGAAAGAAAAGCTTTTCCTGCAAATCTAAGGGATCAATATCGTGTACCCCAATAAGGTGAACAAGATTGTGTTCCCAATAGCAAAAAGAATAGAGGTTATTATGAGCATCCATGTTTGTCTCATTTCAGCGATGAACTTTAATTATAAGGAAAATAATGGAAGGAAAACTTTTCTTCGATATCCAAAGCATCAATATTTTGTATTCCAAAGAGAAGAACATGATTGTAGTGCCCACAACAAAAAGAATGGAGCTTATTACAAGTATCCAAGTTTGTCTCATTTCATGGATGAACATTAATTACAAGGCAAATGGCCGCAAGAAAAGCTATTCTAACTGATCCAAAGCATTAATATCGTGTATCACAATGTGAAGAACATGACTGTAATGCCAACAATGAAAGGAATGGAGATTATTATGAGTATCTAAGTTTGTCTCATTTCATGAATGAACATTGAGAATAAGGAAAATGGTGGTAAGAAAAGCTTTTCTTGCAAATCCAAAGCATTAATATCATGTATCCCAATAAGGAGAACATGACTGTAGTGCCCATAACAAAAAAATGGAGATTATTACAAGTATCCAAGTTAATCTCATTTCATGGAGGAATATTAATTACAAGGAAAATGGTGGAAAGAAATGTTTTTCTCGTAAATCCAAAAGTACCGATATCGTGTATCCTAAAGAGGTGAACAAGATTGTAGTGCCTAATAACAAAAAGAATAGAGGTTATTATAGGTATCCATGTTTGCCTCATTTCACGAATGAACTTTGATTATAAGGAAAATGCTGGAAAGAAAAGCTTTTCTTGCAAATCCAAAGCATCAATATTGTGTATCCCAATGAAAAGAACATGATTGTAGTGCCTATCACAAAAACAATGGAGATTATTATGAGTATCCATGTTTGTCTCATTTCACGGATGAGTGGAAAGAGAGGCTTTTCTTGCAAATCCAAAGCATTAATATCACATATCCTATTGTGGAGAACATGATTGTAGTGCCAATAATAAAAAGAATAGAGATTATTATGATTATCCAAGTTTGTCTCATTTGATGAATGAACTTTGATTATGAGGAAAATGGTGGAAGAGAAGCTTTTCTTGCAAATCTAAAGCATCAATATCATGTATCCCAATGATGAGAACATGATTGTAGTGTCCATAACAATAAGAATGGAGATTATTATGAGTATCCATGGTTGTCTCATTTCATGGATGAATATTAATTATAAGGAAATGGAGGAAAGAAAAGCTTTTCTTGCAAATCCAAAGCATCAATATCGCTTATCCCATTATAGATAACATAATTGCGGTGCCAATAACAAAGAGATCGAAGATTATTATGAGAATCCAAGTTTGTCTCATTTGATGAAAAAAATTTGATTATACGAAAAATGATGGAAAAAGAAGCTTTTCATGCAAATCTAAAGCATCAATATTGAGTATCCCAATAAGAAGAACATGACTGTAGTGCCCATAACAAAAAGAATAGAGCTTACTATAAGCATCAAAGTTTTTCTCATTTTATGGATGAACATTAATTACAAGGCAAATGGTCTCAAGAAAGGCTTTTCTTACTAATCCAAAGCATCAATATCATGTAGCTTGATATGGAAAACATGATTGTGGTGCCGACACCAGAAGGAATAGACATTGTTATGAGTATCCAAGTTCGTCTGATTTCATGAATGAACTTTGATTATAAGGAAAATGGTGGCAAAAAAAGCTTTTCTTGCAAATCCAAAGCATCAATATCATGTATCCCAATGAGGAGAACATGATTGTCATGCCCATAACAAAGAGAATGGAGATTGTTACGAGTATCCAAGTTTATCTCATTTCATAGATGAACATTAATTACAAGGAAAATGCTGAAAAGAAATGCTTTTCTTAAAAATCCAAAGTATCAATATCGTTTATCCCAATGAGGTGAACAAGATTGTAGTGCCCATAACAAAAGAAATGGAGATTATTATGATTCTCCAAGTTTATCTCATTTCATGAATGAACATTAATTACAAGAAAAATGATGGAAAGAAAAGCTTCTCTTGCAAATCCAAAGCATTAGGGTCGTGTGTCCCAATGAGGTGAACATGATTGTAGTGCCTAGAAATAAAAGGAATAGAGATTATTATAGGCATCATTGTTTGTTTTATTTCATGGATGAACTATGATTATAAGGAAAACGATTAAAGGAAAAGCTTTTCTTCCAAATGCAAGGCATCAACATCATGTATCCCAATGAGGAGAACATGATTGTAGTGCACATAACAAAAAGAATGGAGATTATTGTGAGTATCCAAGTTTATCTCATTTCACGGGTCAACATTAATTATAAGGAAAATGGTGGAAACCAATGTTTTTCTTGCAAATCTAAAAAGCATCAAAATCGGGTATTCCCATGAGGAGAACATGATTGCAGTGCCCATAACAAAAAGAATGGAGATTATTATAAGTGTACAAGTTTGTCCTATTTCACGAATGAACTTTGATTAAAAGGAAAATGGTGGCAAGAAAAGCTTTTCTTGCAAATCCAAAGCATCAATATCATTTATCCCAACGAGAAGAATATGATTGTAGTGCCCATAACAAAGAGAATAGAGATTATTACAAGTATCCAAGTTTATCTCATTTCATGAATGAACTTTGATTATAAGGAAAATGATGGCAAGGAAAGCTTTTCCCGCAAATCCAAGGCATCAATATCGTGTATCTCAAAGAGAAAAACATGATTGTAGTGCCTATAACAAAAAGAATGGAGACTATTACGAGTATCCAAGTTTGTCTCATTTCGCGGGTGAACATTAATTACAAGGAAAATGGTGAAAAGAAAATCTTTTCTTGTAAATCCGAAGCCTCAATATCATGTATACCAACAAGGTGAACATGATTGTAGTGCCCAATAACAAAAAGAATAGAGATTGTTACAGGTATCCATGTTTGTCTCATTTTACGGAGGAACTTTGATTATAAGGAAAATGATGGAAGAAAAAGCTTTTCCTGCAAATCTGAAGCATCAATATCGTGTATTCCAATGTGGAAAACATGATTGTGGTGCCAACAACAAAATGGATGGAGATTATTAAGAGTATCCAAGTTTGTCTTATTTGATGGATAGACTTTGATTATAAGGAAAATGGTGGAAAAGGAAGCTTTTCTTTCAAATCCAAAGTATCAATATCGTGTCTCCCAATGAGGAGAACATGACTGTAGTGCCCATAACAAAAACAATAGAGATTATTATGAGAACCAAGTTTGTCTCATTTCATGGACAAACTTTGATTATAAGGAAAGTGGTGGAAAAAAAAGTTTTTCCTACAAATCTAAGGCATCAATATCATGTATCCCAAGGAGGAGAACATGATTATAGTACCCATAACAAAAAGAATGGAGATTATTACGAGTATCCATGCTTGTCTCACTTCACCGATAAACATTAATTACAAGAAAAATGGTGAAAATAAAAGCTTTTCGTGCAAATCCAAAGCATCAATATCGTGTATCCCAATGTAGAGAATATGATTGTAGTGCCAATAACAAAAGGAATGGAGATTATTATGAGTGTCCAAGTTTGTCTCATTTCATGAATAAACTTTGATTATATGGAAAATGGGTGGAAAGAGGAGCTTTTCTTCCAAATCCAAAGCATAAATACCATGTATCACAATGAGGAGAACAAGATTATGGTACCCATAACAAAAACAATAGAGATTATTACGAGTAATCAAGTTTTTCTCATCTCATGGATAAACTTTGATTATAAGGAAAATGGTGGCAAGAAAAGCTTTTCTTGCAACTCCAAAGCATCAATTTCATGTATCCCAATGAGGAGAACATGATTGTAGTGCCCATAACAGAATGAAGGGAGGTTATTACGAGCATCCAAGTTTATCTTATTTGACGAATAAACATTATTTGTAGGAAAAATGGTGGAAAGAAATGCTTTCTAGCAAATCAAAAGTATCAATGGATTGGAGATTGTTATTAGTATCCATGCTTGTCTCATTTCATGAATGAACTTTGATTATAAGAAAAATGGTGGAAAGAGAAGCTTTTCTTGCAAATCCAAAGCATCAATATCATGTATACCAATGAGGAAAACATGATTGCAGTACCCATAACAAAAAGAATAGAGATTATTACGAGTATCCAAGTTTGTCTCATTTCACAGATAAACATTAATTACAAGGAAAATGGTAGAATAAATGCTTTTCTTGCAAATCCAAAGCGTCAATATCATGTATCCCATTATGGAGAACATGATTGTAGTGCCAATAACAAAAAGAATGGAGATTATTATCAGCATCCCAGGTTGTCTCATTTGATGAATGAACTTTGATTATAAGGAAAATAGTGGAAAGAGAAGCTTTTCTTCCAAATCCAAAGCATAAATATCATGTATCCCTATGAGGAGAACAAGATTGTAGTGCCCATAACAAAAACAATGGAGATTATTACAAGTAATCAAGTTTGTCTTATTTCACGATTGAACTTTGATTATAAGGAAAATGGTAGAAAGAAAAGCTTTTCTTGCAAATCCAAAACTTCAATATCGTGTATCTCAATGAGGAGAACCTGATTGTAGCACCATAACAAAAAGAATGGAGATTATTATGAGAATCCAAGTTTGTCTTATTTCACGGATGAACTTTGATCATAAGGAAAATGGTGGAAAGCAAAGCTTTTCTTGTAAATCTGAAGCTCCAATATCGCGTATCCCAATGAGGAGAACATGATTGTAGTCCCCATAACCAAAAGAATAGAGATTATTATAAGTATCCAAATTTGTCTTATGTCACGAATGAACTTTGATTATAAGGAAAATGGTGGAAAGAAAAGCTTTTCATGCAAATCCAAAAGATCAATATTGTGTATCCTAGTAAGAGAACATGATTGTAGTGCCCATAACAAAAAGAATAAAGATTATTACAAGTATCCAAGTTTGTTTCATTTCATGGGTGGACATTAATTAGAAGGAAAATATTGGAAAAAAAAGCTTTTCTTGCAAATCCAAAGCATCAATATCGTGTACCCCAATAAGGTGAAGAAGATTATGGTGCCCAATAACATAAAGAATAGAGGTTATTACGGGCATCCATGTTTGTCTAATTTCGTGAATGAACTTTGATTATAAGGAAAATGATAGAAAGAAAAACTTTTCTTGCAAATCCAAAGCATCAATATTATGTATCCCAACGAGAAAAACATGATTGTAGCGCCCATACCAAAAAGAATAGAGCTTATTATGAGTATCCAAGTTTGTCTCATATCACAGATGAACATGAATTACAAGGCAAATGGTGGCAAGAAATGCTTTTCTTGCTAATCCGAAGCATCAATATCGTGAATCCCAATGTGAGAAACATGATTGTAGCACCAACAACAAAAGGAATAAAGATTATTATGAGTATCCAAGTTTGTCTTATTTCATGAATGAACTTTGATAAGGAAAATGGTGCAAGAAAAGCTTTTCTTATAAATCCAAAGCATCAACATCACGTATCCCAATGAGAAGAACATGATTGCAGTGCCTATAACAAAAAGAATGGAGGTTATTATGAGTATCCAAGTTTATCTTATTTCACAGATGAACATGAATTACAAGGTAAGTGGTGGCAAGAAAAGCTTTTCTTGCTAATCAAAGCATTAATATCGTGTATCCCAATGTGGAGAATATGATTGTAGTATCAACAACAAAAAGAATAGAGATTATTATGAGTACCCAAGTTTGTTTCATTTGATGGATGAAATTTGATTATAAGGAAAATGGTGGAAGGGGAAGCTTTTCCTACAAATCCAAGGCATCAATATCACGTATCCCAATGAGGGGAACATGATTGCCATGCCTATAACAAAAACAGCAGTGATTATTATGAGTATTCAAGTTTGTCTCATTTTATGGACAAATAATAATTATAAGGATGCTGGAATCCAAAGCTTCTCTTGCAAATCTGAAGCTTCAATATTGTGTAACCCAACATGGAGAGCATGATTATAGTGCCAACAACAAAAAGAATGGAGATTATTATGAGTATCCAAGTTTGTCTCATTTCAAGGATGAACTTTCATTATAAGGAAAATGGTGGAAGGGGAAGCTTTTTTTGCAAATCCAAAGTATCAATATCGTGTATCCCAATAAGGAGAACATGATTGTAGCACCCATAACAAAAAGAATGGAGATCATTACGAGTACCCAAGTTTGTCTCATTTCACGAGTGAACTTTGATTATAAGGAAAATGGTGGAAAGTGAAGCTTTTCTTGCAAATCCAAAGCATTAATATTGTTTTTACCAATGAGGAGAACATGATTGTAGCTCCCAAAAAAAAAAGAATTGAGACCATTACTAGTATCCAAGTTTCTCTTATTTCATGGGTGAACTTTGATTATCAGGAAAATGGTGGAAAGAAAAGCTTTTGTTGCAAATCCAAAGCATCAATATTGTGTACACTAATAAGGAGAACGTGATTGTATTGCCAATAACAAAAAGAATGGAGATTATTACGAGCATCCAAGGTTATCTCATTTAAAGAATGAACTTTGATTATAAGGAAAATGGCAGAAATAGAAGTTTTTCTTCTAAATCCAAAGCATCAACATCATGCATCCCAATGAGGAGAACAAGATTGTAGAGCCCACAACAAAAACAATAGAGATTATTACGAGTAACCAAGTTTATCTCATTTCACAGATGATCTTCGATTATAAGGAAAATGGTGGAAAGAAAAGCTTTTCTTACAAATCCAAAACATCAACGTCGTGTATCTAAATGAGGAGAACATGATTGTAGCACCCTTAGCAAAAAGAATGGAGACTATCATGATTATCCAAGTTTGTCTCATTTCATGGATGAACTTTGATTATAGGGAATATGGTGGAAAGCAAAGCTTTCCTTATAAATCCAAAGCATCAATATCGTGTATCCCAATGAGCAGAATATGATTGTAGTGCCAATAATAAGAAGAATGGAGATTATTATAAGCATCCAACATTGTCTCATTTGTTGAACGAACTTTAATTGTAAGGTAAATGGTGGAAAGAGAAGCTTTTCTTCTAAATCCAAGGATCAATATCATGTATCCCAATGAGAAGAACAAGATTGCAATGCCTACAACAAAAACAATAGAGATTATTATGAGTAACCAAGTCTGTCCCATTTCACAAATGATCTACAATTATAAAGAAAATGGTGGAGAGAAAAGCTTTTCCTGCAAATCCAAAACATCAATATCGTGTATCTCAATACAGAGAACATGATTGTAGCACCCATAACAAAAAGAATGGATATTATTATGAGTATCTAAGTTTCTCTCATTTCACGAATGAACTTTGATTATAAGGAAATAGTGGAAAGCAAAGCTTTTCTTCCAAATTCGAAGTATCAATATTGTGTATCCCAAAGCGGACAACAAGATTGTAGTCCCCATAACCAAAAGAATGGAGATTATTATGAGTATCCAAGTTTGTCTTATATCACGAATGAACTTTGATTATAAGGAAAATGGTGGAAAGAAAAGCTTTTCTTGCAAATCCAAAGCATCAATATTGTGTATCCTAATGAGGAGGACATGATTGTAGTGCCCATAACAGAAGGATTGGAGATTATTATGAGTATCCAAGTTTGTCTTATTTCACAGGTTGACATTAATGACAAGGAAAATGGTAGAAAGAAAAGCTTTATTTGCAAATCCAAAGCATCAATATCGTGTACCCCAATAAGGTGAACAAGATTGTAGTGCATAATAACAAAAAGAATAGAGGTTATTATGTGCACTATGTTTGTCTTATTTCATGGATGAAGTTTGATTATAAGAAAAATGATGGAAAGAAAAACTTTTCTTGCAAATCCAAAGCATCAATACTCTGTATCCCAATGAGAAAAACATGATTGCAGTGCCTATAACAAAAAAATGGAGCTTATTACGAGCATCCAAGTTTGTCTCATTTCAAGGATGAACATGAATTACAAGGCAAATGGTGGCAAGGAAGGCTTTTCTTGCTAATCCAAAGCATTAATATCATTTATCCCAATGTGGAGAACATGATTGTAGTGCCAACAACAAAAGAATAGAGATTATTATGAGTATCCAAGTTTGTCTTATTTCATGAATGAACTTTGATTATAGGGAAAACGATGGCAAGAAAGCTTTTTTTGCAATTCCAAAGCATCAATATCATGTATCTCAATAAGGGGAATATGATCATAGTGCCCATAACAAAAAGAATGGAGATTATTACGAGTATCTAGGGTTATCTCATTTCACGAATAAACATGAATTACAAGGCAAATGGTGGAAAAAAAAGCTTTTCCTGCAAATCCAAAGCATCAATATCATGTATCCTAATGAGGAGAACATGATTGTAGTGCCCATAACAAAAAGAATGAAGATTATTATGAGTATCCAAGTTTATCTCATTTCACGGATGAACATTAATTAGACGCAAATGGTGGAAAAAAATGCTTTTCTTGCAAATCCAAAGCATCAATATAGTGTATCCCAATGAGGTGAACAAGATTGTAGTGCCTAATAACAAAAAGAACAGAGGCTATTACTGGTGTCCATGTTTGTCTTATTTCATGGATGAACTTTGATTATAAGGAAAATGATAGAATGAAAAGCTTTTCTTGCAAATCCAAACATCAATATTGTGTATCCCAAGGAGAAGAACATGATTGTAGCGCCCATAACAAAAAGAATGGAACTTATTATGAGTATCCAAGTTTGTCTCTTTTCATAAATGAACATTAATTACAAGGCAAATGGTGGCAAGAAAAGCTTTTCTTGCAAATTCAAAGCATCAATATCGTGTATCCCAATGAGGAGAACATGATTATGGTGCCCATAGAAAAAGAATGCAGATTATTAGAGTATCCAAGTCTGTCTCATTTCACAGATAAACATTAATTGCAAGGAAAATGGTGGAAAGAAAAGTTTTTCTTGCAAATCCAAAGCATTAATATTCTGTATCCTAATGAAAAGAACATGTTTGTAGTACCTATAACAAAAAGAATGTAGCTTATTATGAGTATCTAAGTTTGTCTCTTTTCATAAATGAACATTAATTATGAGGCAAATGGTGGCAAGAAAAGCTTTTCTTGCAAATCCAAAGCATTAATATCGTGTATCCCAACGATGAGAACAAGGTTGTAGTGCCCAAAACAAAAAGAATGGAGATTATTATGACTATCCAAGTTTATCTCATTACATGGATGAACATGAATTACAAGGCAAATGGTGGCAAGAAAAGCTTTTCTTGCTAATCCAAAGCATCAATATGTATATTCCAATGTGGAGATCATAACTGTAGTGCCAACAATAGAAGGAATTGAGCTTATTATGAGTATCCAAGTTTGTCTTATTTCACAAATTAACTTTAATTATAAGGAAAATGGTAGAAAAAAAAGATTTTCTTGCAAATCTAAAGCATCAATATCGTGTATACCAATGAGGAGAACATAATTGTGGTGCCCATAACAACCGGAATAGAGATTATTACGAGTACCCAAGTTTGTCTCATTTCAAAGGTGGACATAAATTACAAGGAAAATTGTGGAAAGAAAAGCTTTTCTTGCAAATCCAAAGCATCAATATCGTGTACCCCAATGAGGTGAACAAGATTGTAGTGCCTAGTAAGAAAAAGAATAAGGTTATTATGGGCATCCATGTTTGTCTCATTTTATGGATGACAGTTGATTACAAGGAAAATTATGGAAAGAAAAGCTTTTCTTGCAAATCTAAAGCATCAATATAGTGTATCCCAATGAGAAGAAAATGATTGTAGTGCCCGTAACAAAAAGAATTGAGCTTTTTACGAGTATCCAAGTTTCTCTCATTTCATGGATAAATGTGAATTACAAGGCAAAGGTTAGCAAGAAAGGCTTTTCTTGCTAATCCAAAGCATCAATATCATGTATCCCAACATAGAGAATATGATTGTAGTGCCAACAACAAAAAGAATGGATATTATTATGGGTATCCATGTTTGTTTCATTTCATGAATGAACTTTGATTATAAAGGAAAAGGTGGCAAGAAAAGCATTTTTTGCAAATCCAAAGCTTCAATATCATGTCTCCTAATAAGGAGAACATGATTATAGTGCCCATAACAAAAAGAATGGAGGATATTACGAGTACCCAAGTTTATCTCATTTCACGAATGAACGAGAATTAGAAGGCAAATGGTGGGAAGAAAAGCTTTTCTTGCTAATCCAAAGCATCAATATCGTGTTATCCCAATGTGGAGAACATGATTGTAGTGCCCATAAGAAAAAGAATAGAGATTATTACGAGTATCCAAGTTTGCCTCATTTCACGAATGAACATTAATTACAAGGAAAATGACAGAAAGAAAAGCTTTTCTTGCAAATCCAAAGCTTCAATATCGCGTATCCTATTGTGGAGAACATGATTGTAGTGCCAACAGCAAAAAGAATGGTGATTGTTGTGAGTATCCAAGTTTGTCTCATTTCATGAATGAACATTGATTATAAGGAAAATGGTGGTAAGAAAAGCTTTTCTTGCAAATCTAAAGCATCAATATCATGAATCCCAAAAAGGAAAACATAATTATAGTGCCCATAACAAAAAGAATGGACATTAATCCGAGTATCCAAGTTTATCTCATTTCATGGATGAACTTTAATTACAAAGAAAATGGTGGAAACGAAAGCATTTCTTGCTAACCCAAAGCATCAATATTGTTTATCCTAATGACAAGAACATGATTGTAGTGCCCATAACAAAAAGAATGGTGGTTATTATGAGTCCAAGTTTGTCTCATTTGATGGATAAACTTTGATTATAAGGAAAATGATGGAAAGAAAAGTTTTTCTTTGCAAATCCAAAGCATCAATATCGTTTATCCCAATAAGGGGAACATGATTGTAGTGCCTATTAACAAAAAGAATAGAGGTTATTATGGGTATCCATGTTTGTCTAATTTCACGGATGAACTTTGATTATAAGGAGAATGATGAAAGAAAAGCTTTTGTTGCAAATCCAAAGCATCAATATCGTGTATCCCAATAAGAAGAACATGATTACAGTGGCCATAGGAAAAAGAATGGAGATTGTTATGAGTATCGAAGTTGTCTCATTTCATGGATGAACTTTAATTACAAGGAAAATGGTGGCAAGAAAAGCATTTTTTGCAAATCCAAAGCATCAATATCGTGTTTCCCAATGAGGAGAATATGATTGTTATGCCCATAACAAAAAGAATGGAGATTATTATGAGCATCCAAGTTTGTCTCGTTTGACGGATTAACTTTGATTGTAAGGAAAATGATGGAAAGGGAAACTTTTCTTGCAAATCTAAAGCATTAATATTGTGTATCCCAATGAGGAGGATATGATTGTAGTGCCCATAACAAAAGGATGGAGATTATTATGAGCATCCAATTTTGTCTCATTTCATAGATGAACTTTGATTATAAGGAAAATGGTGGAAACAAATGTTTTTCTAGCAAATCAAAAGCATCGATATTGTGTACCATAATATGGAGAACATGATTGTAGTGCCAATAACATAAAGAATGGAGATTATTATGAGTATCCAAGTTTGTCTCATTTCAGAAATGAACCTTCATTATACGAAAAGTGGTGGAAGGAAAAGCTTTTCCTGCAAATCCAAAACATCAATTGTGTATCCCAATAAGGAAAATATGATTGTAGTGCCCATAACAAAAAGAATTGAGATTAGTACGAATATCCAAGTTTATCTAGGGGAGAACATTAATTACGAGGAAAATGTTGGAAAGAAAAGCATTTCTCACAAATCCAATGCATCAATATCATGTATCACAATGATTGTAGTGCCTAATAACGACAAGAATAGAGGTTATTACAGGTATCCATGTTTGTTTCATTTCACGAATAAACTTTGATTATAAGGAAAATGATGAAAGGAAAAGCTTTTCTTACAAATCCAAAGCATCAATATTGTGTATCCCAATGAGGAGAACATGATTGTAGCACCCATAACAAAAAGAATAAAGATTGTTGCAAGTATCAAAGTTTATCTCATTTCATGGATAAACATTAATTACAAGGAAAATGGTGGAAAGCAAAGCTTTTCTTGGAAATCTGAAGCATCAATATCGTGTATCCTAATGAAGAGAACATGATTGCATGCCCATAACAAAAAGAATAGAGATTATTATGTGTACCCAAGTTTATCTTATTTCATGAATGAGCTATGATTATAAGGAAAATGATGAAAAGAAAAGCTTTTCTTGCAAATCTAAAGCTTCAATATAGCATATCCAAATGAGAATAACATGATTGTAGTGCCCATAACCAAAAGAATAAAGATTATTATGAGTATCCAAGTTTGTCTCATTTCATGGATGAACATTAATTACAAGGAAAATAGTGGAAAGAAAGGCTTTTCTGGCAAATTCAAAGCATCAATATTGTGTATTCCATTATGGAGAACATGAAAACAAATGGAGATTATTATGAGTATCCAAGTTTATCTCCTTTCATGAATGAACTTTCATTCTAAGCAAAAAAAAGGTGGAAAGAGAAGCTTTTCTTACGAATCCAAGGCATCAATATCGTGTATCCCAATATGGAGAAGATGATTGTAGTGCCAACAACAAAAAGAATAGAGATTATTATGGGTATCCAAGTTTGTCTCATTTGATAGGTGAAGTTTGATTATAAGGAAAAATATTAAAAGAGAAGCCTTTCTTGCAAATCCAAAGCAGCAATATCATGCATCCCAATGTCTGGAACATGATTGTAGAGCCCATAACAAAAGGAATTAATGCAAACCTTAGGATGAAAACAGAAACTAAAACCCGATTGGATGGAATTAGAACCTTCGAATCATCTTCAACGTCAAGCTAAGAGAACTTGACCCTAATTAAACCTACTGATTAGAACCATAGTTTTAACAATTTTGATTGCCATAGGTTACCCTAATAAGATGAAATTGAGTTCTTGGTTAAAGAAAAAAGAAGAAACTCTTAAGTATTTTTTTTCTCTTCGAAATCTACTGAATTACATGAATAAGACTTCCTTATATATGCAAAAAATTTGTAGAACCCTAACTAAACAAGGAAATCCTAATCAATGAGGAAAAGTTTATTCCTAATCCTAATCTGATTAGGACTTATCTAAACAATAATCCTAATCAATAAAGATAAAGTTTACTCCTTATCATAATCTAATTAGGAATTACCTAAATAAATTAAAAAAATGAAAAGTCAAATTAGAAAATATGAAATCCTAATCTATAGGCCCATGAATACGTGCAAATTAGGCTCCATTCATCTTGGACATATGAATTGGGCTCTAAGCTTTATTCATCTTTTCTTTTTAGCCTCAATACAATGTAGAAAAGTAATCAATCTTGGTAATGCATCTGATTCATTTGGAATAGCCTCTTTTGCTTGCATTTCCATGATTAGTCCTTACAAAGCTTGCTTCATGCGTTTAGTCTTTGCCCTAGTCATTGGACTTCCAATTTCGTGCAAAGGATCATAAGAATGTTGGAAATAGGTGCTTCTGTAAGTTGATCTCCATCATTCCCTCTCTCCTCAAAAGGATTCATCCTCGAATCACCTACATCATACAAAGATAAATCAGTGACGTTAAAGATAGCACTCACATTACCATAGTTATTTGGCAAATCTAGCTTATAGGCATTATCATTGATCCTTTCTAACACTTAAAAAGGTCTATCTCCTTTAGGCTGTAACTTAGATTTCCTTTGAACAGGAAACCTCTCCTTACGCAAATGAACCTAGACCCAATTTCTGGGTTTGAAAACAACTTTAACATGCCCCTTATTGGTTTAACTTGCATTTTGCTCATTTTTTTTTGTCGATGTTAACTCGAACCTTGGCATGTAAATCCCTAACAAAATCTGCCTTTTTCTTACCATTCAAATTAGCATGTTCAATAGTAGGCAAAGGTAAAATATCCAAAGGAGTTAAAGGATTAAAGCCATACACAACTTCAAAAGGAGAATAAGAAGGAGTAGAATGAACAATCCTATTATATGCAAACTCAATATGTGGCAAACATCTCTCCCATTATTTTAAGTTCATTTGAATGATAACATATAACAAAAAGTAAGTGTCCTATTAACTACTTCAGTTTGTCCATCCATTTGAGGATGTGCAATAGCAGAAAACAAGAGTTTACTTCATAACTTATTCCATAAAGTATGCCAAAAATGACTTAAAAACTTAACATCCCTATCACTTACTATTGTTCTAGGCAATC
>JAQSVH010164650.1:6417-19343 GCA_029448705.1 Adansonia digitata
AAACACACACTTGAGCAATTTGATTTTTGAAGGAAATTCATCAACTAATACTTGTGATGTCCAACACCAGACAAGGTTAAAGCATCATTGATGTGACGAATTCTCCACTCATCATATCTTGGAGTCATACTACTTCCTCTCCAATACCTATCCAAACAAAGGGTTTGTCTCTAAGCATGGAAGGCTAGCTAAACTTTTGACTTGTAGTCAGGTTGCTATTATCAAAATCCCACTGCTTAAGGTCTTTAATGAAAAGGATGAATTGTCGGCACTAAAATTATCATGGGACTAGGATGGTTAAGTAGCTAGTGCTTCCCCAGAAGCCCATAAGTGAAACATAACTATAATCTTTATATCTATATATGATTATATATGGTGAAAACCAAGGGGCCTTTTATACCATTTTTTCCCCTTTGAGATTTTAAAATTTCAGGACCCATTACTCTTTAGACTTGTCTTAGGACTAGTCCTTCCCAAGGAATTTAGAGATAAGGATCAAGGTAGGTAAGAAATTGTATGATATTCTCTTCTCTTTAAGGCAAAAGTGGCTAGCAAGCCAAATGTGAAAAAAAATAATGCTTATCTCGAATGTTTTCAACAATAATGGTAGGTGCAGGGTTGATGTTGCAAAACTTGAAAGCTCGAACAATCTCAACAATGATGGTAGGTGCAAGGTTGATGTTGCATCACAATTAAAAAAAGAGATCTATTATTGTCTTTTCAACAAAACCTAATGGTTTCAAAAATATGACTAAACCATATATCACTAGAGTGTAGATATCTTGAATTTTTTGGATGTCAATGGTATTCACCATTGCTTCCTTAGACTAGCTCATAAGATGCAGTCACTGTTCTCCTTCATCTTAATATGACTCTCAATCTAAGACTTAGTTGCCTTGAGAATCTGAGCTAATTTTTTCTTGGAAGTTAGAGGTTACAAAGCCTTATATTATGTTTTATCAGTCTTTGCCCTTTCAATGTTGAGTAACATGACATATTCATTGATTGTATGAACCAAACCCTCACAATTGAACGTAAAGCATCGATATGCTAGGTTCCAAAACTGAGATGCTACTCATAATAGGCCAACATCCAAAAGAACCTCGAATAAAAAGGATATGTCTCCATACCTCTTTGTGAATGATTCTTTCTTGGTATTATTCTAACTAATGCATATATGCTTCAGATCTTGCCAATCATTTTAATGTACCCTATCTTGACCCTTTCATGCATCATCGAGAATACATGAGTTTAAGAACATCTTTGTCTTCACATTATTGGTACTTTGACCATGCTCGAGCTTTTAAAAATTGTTTCAGATTAAAGGTGGGCTATTGCTCCATGATAGATACCCTTTAGTGAAAACTGATCCATTAGCCAATTATCCTATAATGATGATGATTATTATGAAATGATGCATGCATCAAACAGAAAAGCAAAAAAAGAAATGAGTTAGCAACCATACAAAATAATAAGCATAAAAATAAGAGTATAAAAGAATAGTAACAAAAAAACATATAAAAGTTGCCCCGATAACAGGCGATTCAATGCCTAAGGGTGAACATGATAATTATGAATGTTGTGATAATAAATGAACAGTACAACGGCATGTCTGGGTTAAAAAAAAGCCTTTAACGAGGTGACATAATATGTCATGAGGATAAAAGTTGACTGACTAAGCATGATGTTTGTTTATCGCCATCTACGAGATGTACATGTTAAGCCATCATTTAGATAGCATAATGGCTTATTTAAGTCAGATGTGACTCTTTTAGGATGACATGGGGGCATTATACGTGATGGTATACACTAGTCATCACCCATTTTTTGAAAAAGGTTAGCTGTTATGCATAATGGCATGCCTTGGAAAAATGATCATGAAATAAAGTGACAAATACGGGTGATAATTTTCGTCCATCATTGCCTACGTAACCATAGTGTATTTGAGTAAAAGTAAGAAGTGTTTTCCCCGAGTGACCTTATTTTTCAGGTTATTCTAGCAACATTCTGGTGTGCTTTGACATGGTTTGGCTCACAAGGTTCACTATATAGGTTTGAGTTGACACCTAAATTGGTATCCAAACCATTCCTCTATCTAGTAAGGATAGCTGAGGCACCTCGATCCTAGACCCATCATGGGTTTGGCAGAATAAGTTCATTCGAATGGATATGTTTCCCTATGCAAAATGCAGAGGGGTACTTACAAGAGACATAGGCAATTTACACCCTAGAAGCTCTTGCTGAGCCTATATGGAGGGGTACACACGAAGATGGATAGCTTACTTCTTCTTAATAATTACGATGCTAACCTTACCATGAATTTTGGTGGGAATCTAGTGAAGATGCACATGCATGGTATTTGCTAGGGAAACAATCAAACCTTTTGTTTATCCTTTACTACCATAATTATCCAAACCAATATCTATTTAGGAACAAAGTAGTCCCTACCAATCATAAGACAAACTACAAAAGGTAAAAGGTTAAAAGATAAGGATAAAAGGGTATTATAGCTAAATAATGATGGAAAATAAGAAAACCCAGAAACAAGTGAGACATAGCTAATCGTGGGCCTAACTCTTTAAGATCCCCCGTAGAGTTACCAAGCTATCACACATACCCCTTTTCGCAATCCAAAGAGAGTGCGCACAACTTAAAAAATGAGTGATTATGTTTGTTGGAGCCTTTGGGCTATCCATTGATCAAGATTGAATTAGCCATCGTAATATGAAAGGAAGAAAGATCATTAGGCAAATCGCTCATCCAACTAGTTTAGGAAGGCTACTGGTAAGTGGCCATAAATTTAGAGTTACCACCAATCATTTTAGGCTAGGCATGATTTGATGCCCATTGAAAACAATAGTCTGAGTTTCAAAACTTGAAGGATCGATTTTAAAGTTTGCAAGGTCTAAATTGGTTATGCGTGAGGAAGGATTAGCACCCTTATAATGCTTGAATTCGGTATTCGTTAATCGTGTGTAACTTTGATTTTAGTTTAATCTATTCCAGTTATTTTAATGCATGAATTTTTATGAAAATAGTAGATCCAAGTATTGAAAAAATTTGGATCACCTATACACTTCGAAGGTGTGGGAAACATAGGGATTTTCGATCAAAATAACTTTTAGATTAAATTTTGAAAATTCAAACATTTCGTGTCAGACAATGAATGAATATCGATATGGAACATTGCCTTGTAATTTGTTAAAATAATTTTAAAATATGAATGTGCAATAATCATTAAAGGGAAGCATGTTGTAGATCGAGGTTTTGAAAGAAAATTTTAGATCACCTGTGCATTTCCAAGGTATGGGGAACATAGGGATTTTCGATCAAAATAATTTTTAGATTAAATTTTAAAAATTTAGACGTTCCATGTTAGGCATGAAGGGATATCGATGTGGAACATTATCTTGTAATTTTTAAAATAATTTTAAAATATAAATGTGTAATGGTCATTAAAAAGGAAGCATGTCAGTAAAATGAAAAAGAATATAATAACATTGCATAAAAATATACACTTAGAAAAACATAAAAATAAAGAACGATCGAAATGTATCTCGTAATTATCTTTGATTGCTAAGGAATAACTAGAATGACAATTTTGAAATGTGTTTGGATTGGGTGGTAACTTGAGGAATAGAAAAAGGAGGTTTTAATTAGTAAACACGAGGATATCCAGGAGAAATGATTTTTATTTCAAGTGAAATTTGAAAGGCTGGGTTGGAGTATCACCTCAGAAGGTAGGGTTGGAGTATCCCTAATGGTGATGATTTTGGATGTATTTAAAAAAAGTTTTGATTAAAGTCACGAGAAGTTTTGGGAGAAAGAAAGTTTAGATTTTAGCTGAAAAGCAGGTTTAGAGTATCCTTTCAAAAGTAGGGTTGGAGTATCCTTATAAGTAAAAATTTTATATATGTTAAAAAAGGGTTTTGATTAGAAGTCCCAAAGAAGTTCGAGAAAGAGAAAATTCAAGTTTTAAATGAAAAGCGAGGTTAGAGTATCCTCTCAGAGAGGTAGGGTTAGACTTTCCCCATTGATGAAAACTTTGATATTTATGGAGAAACAGAATATTTTGGGTGAAACAAGTATTTTGAACATACAAACGGAGAATTTGAATAAAATTATATTTTTGTTTTAGCCTTGATCCTAAAGCACTTATATTGTAGTCTAGGACTCTGTGGGGAATCAAATGCATACCAAGTTGTTTGAATGTCTCAATAAAGGTGGTTGGCAAATCGAGTTAATTTTAATTACAAAAATAGTGGATAGCATTGCCCTATCTTCCTTTCCAAATTTATTTTGGGTTCATCTAAAAGCTTCCAAGGATAAATGAGATACTATTGAAAAGGTTACTTGATGAAAGTTAGCATAAAAATATTTCAAAAATCTTAGAAAATCACTTTCTAGGGCAAAATTAATTTTTAAAGTTAGTTTTGTTTCAAAAATAGCAGCATGGGTAGGGGAAAGTGCATAATGGACTTCAGAAAATCATCCCAGACTCATTTGGTATTGTTAAATCACAAACATCACCTTTCAAAAGAGAATTTCACAAATGTTATAGGAAAAATATTTAAAAAATTAAAAAAAAATCATCTGGTGGACGAAAATGGCCAAAATAAAATCCAAGTCATTGATTCTAGGGGCTCTAAACAGAAAAGATTTGAAAAATCATAACTCCCTCATCCAAAATGGTCCGGGTGCAAATAAGACATGGTTAGAAAGGTCATTTGATGCCCTTTCAAGGAAAAATATTAGAATATTCCAAAAAAGTACTTTAGTTGGAAAATAATTTTTTAAGTGGTGGGCATATTGCTAACAAAGCAAAAACCAAGGAGTTTTTGGGTATTCTCAAGTTTCTTAAGACTAAAGTCGAGCTAAGGACGTTCAGAAATCTATGCTAGAAAGGAATGGGTGGTATGGGTTCACAAGTTCATTTACGCAATCTTGGAGTAGTTTGGATGATAAAACAGCTCATTGGTTGTATCACCAATAAGAGCATTAAGCTTTGGATCAAGGCTTAAACATTTAAAACAAGTTAAAGGTTATTTTATTTTGGAAACCAAAACTTTTAACTTCATTTGACCATGAATGCAAACATAAAAAACTTGATTTATCCCCAAGATTGGAGTAACAATTTTGTGAAAACATCAAATCCATGTTATTTTCCATTAATTGGATTTAACATAAATTTAATTTGTTTTTTCTAAATCAGATTTTTGCAATTAACAAGCAAACGTTTTGACGAACATGTTAAGAAAATATGACATGCATGGAGATGTAAATAGATGACACATTTAAACATAAAAATGAAGTTTTGGCAAGAAAAAAATGGCAAAAATGCAAGGAAATGGGTAGAAAAGATACATATCTATATTACCTTCATAAATGACATTAAGAATCATGCTATAAAAAATGATGTGAACATGTTTAAATAAGGAAAAACATGCTATAATTTTCAAGATGACATTTTTGTTCCATGAAACCTACCAAAATGAAAGAATATGCTCAAGACATGATAGGGTGAACATTCAAGTAAGAGTTGAATATGTGAAGATGGATGAAACATGATAAGAAATGCAATAAAGACTATTGTAATGTTGAAAATAAAATATGGCACATTTTACCATCAAAGCAACATTAAGGCATTAAGAAGATCATCAAATCCTAAGACTACCATAATTAAGGCGATGATAATGCATGAAAATCTTAGAATGGTCATGGTAACATAGAAAAGGTCACTAGGATAATGTGCATGCTGAACACAAGAAAATAAATGTAGTAGGGGAGAAAAATATACCAAAAGCTTTAAGCTTTTACCTTTTTCTTTGAGCAGTAACTTTGGACTTACCTTCTTCCTTCTTTTGATGTTGATTAGCAAGAAAGTGATGTAAAAAAAGAGCTTTTTAGTCAAGGTGTTGATGGATAGGTGTTTTAAGAGGAATGATGAGTGTAATGCAAGGTTTTAAAAGGGTTTTTACTGGTGGTTTGAAGGATTTATGAGAATGGAGGTGGGTTTTACGTTTTTTGGTGGCTAAGTAATGTTGAGAGAATGTACAAAAGTGAGTGTTTTCTAGTGAGCATTTGTTTATGTCTATTGTGTGTAGAGTGTCTCTATGTCCTTTAGCTCAGCCAAAGTTAGCAAATATATCCATGTAAATATGAAGATAAAAAATGCAAAAAGCAAGAGCATTATAGGGTGTTGGTGCATGTACCTCATGTAGGGATTACGTACTATGCCTAGTTGCCATGCAAACTCATTGAATTGCTCAGAAAAAATAGTGGATCAAAGCCATTCTATGCAATGTAGCATTGAGAAAAATCAATTTTGCCCTTTGATAGCTTGCATAATGTCATAAAATATCCCTTGTTATGGCTATTTGGGCCTAAAAAATTTGCTTAAATCCAATCATAGGTCCAAGGCTGAGGCTTGGTATGAATTTTGTTGATTTTTGTTGCAAAAAAATGTGTTCAAGTCAGATTTTAAGATAATGATGTAAAGGCTAAAAAGTGGCTCAAACTAAGTAAAAATGCCTTGGTGTATAGATACAAAGCATTTTGTATTGATACATAAGGCAAATTTTGCCTTCCAAAATCAATACAATATAGCATATATCAATGTCAAGAGCAATGTTTCCAATCTTGAGACTTGAAGATATGTATTGATACCACAAAGGCTTGTATCAATGCTCTTACTCGTGTATTGATACATTTGGCCAAAATGATTTTCGCTACTGCCAAGGCTTGTATCGATACAAGTAGGCTTAGTATCGATACCACACCTTAATTATCGATATCAAACCCTTCGAAATTAATACTACATATGAAAATTTGATTTTTTTTTTTAGTGATATGAAAGCTTCAGATCAATAACTAAGCACTAATGTGGCTTGCACGTACCTTAGGCTCTCTAAATATTGACTCAAACATGGTTGATAAGACCAAAACGTCCTTTAGAGTTCTTTCGACATGAAAGTATCCTAGTATCTCTAAAGGACTTGATTTTTGACATAAAATTACCAAAATGCCTCTAGGTTATACCTTTAACGTGAAAGTATCCCCGCACCCTTAAAGGACTTGAAAACAATAATAAAAGCTAAACCTAGCTCCAATGCATACCTTTGTCATGAAAGAATCTTGATGATCACATAAGACTCGATTCTAGAAAAATTTACTAAAATACTCCTAAGACTTACCTTCGATATACAAGTATCCTAGTAACCTAAAGGACTTAATATCTTTATAAACAAATAAAACTATACCTACTATACACTTTCTATGTAAAAGTATCCAGGTGATCGCATAGAACTTGGTTATAATATGAATTACTAAAATGTCCCTATGGTCTACCTTTGATGTAGAAATGTCTCGATAAGCCTAAAGGATTCAACAACTCTATAAGAAGATGAACCTATCCCTAGTAGGCACTTTAAATATATAAGTATCCCGATAATCATAAAAGACTCGACAATGATATGAAAAGACAAATGTACCTTTGATAGGTAACTTAAACATCAAAGATGACCTAAAACACAAAAATTGCTAATAGGTCCTTAATCTTCGAAAATTGCATTTCATACCCCTCCAGAAACTAGAGGAATATAAAAGTTTTAATATTTTCCACACTCGTCCGGAATTCCAGAGAAATGCTAGAAATATTATTAAAATGTCAAAAAAAATTATCAACTCTAAAATACAAGATTTTCTAAATGATATCTAAGCTTTGCAAACTTTGCAAAATAGTCCCTACACAAAATAAACACATTATTAAGCATAAAATTCATCATAAAAAGTCAAGAAAATTATGTCAAAAATCATAAGAAGCATTTGGCCAACCACTTATAGCCTTAGAGCAATTTTTTTAAGCTTTGCAAACTAGTCCGTAAACTTTCTAAAATTACAAAAACACCCCAAATGGTTAAAAATATGTAAAACATATTCAAACATGTTAAATACATATGAAAAAACCATAAAGGTCTACAAATGTTTTAGCCGAACATGATAGGCCTTAAAATAAATTTTTTTTTCTTTTTTACAATTTAGTTTTATATGAAATAAAACACAAAATAAAATATTAAACAGATCCAAATAAACTTGGAATACATACAAAAAAAATTGCAATTAATTTGAACAAGCACCTGTGGCCTTAGAACAAAATTTTCCAATTTTATAGATAAGTCCATAAATTTTTTTAAATTACAAAAAGGCTTGGAAATGATGAAAAATGCATAAAACATATATATATATTTTAGAATAAGCACAAAAATACTTTTAAAGGTGTTTACCTGACTCAGCCAAGCTTGACTGGCCATAGAAAAACTTCACATTGTTTTATAGTTTAGTCCCTATATTTTTTATAATTACAAAATAACCTAAAAAATCAAAACATCTAAAAATTATGAAGATCAGATTTAGCAAAACATGGAATCACCCTTCCAAGGCCTTCAAAAATTTGGAAAAGTTACTTTTAAGTCCTTGCAAATTTCCAATACTAAAAAATAATCCAAAATGCCATGAAATCAAGCATGAAAAATTATTCAAGGACCATAAACATTTTCGGCTAGCATATATATGAACTAAAAACAATTTTTTTCATCACACTTTTTTATTAAAATTAATATAAATATATGTCATAATTTCTACCAAGCATAAATATGCATAAAGACATAATAAATAATGAATAAATCAACATAAAAATATTAAGAAAAATAACATAAAAATATATACATGAAAATAGTATTATTTCTACCAACAAACACAAATTAACGTGACACAAATCAAATTATTGCTAATAAAAATTAAGTAAAAGAACAACACAAATTAACATGATAAAAGTCAAATTATTGCCAATAAGATTAAATAAAACAACAAAGCAAAGAAACTTTGATCATAGCTTTCTTACTTGGCCTTTCAACTTGGACCAAAATCCAAAAGCTCAAGTAGTCACAAAGAGTACTAAAATGAAGAATCAAACATAAAATAAACAAAAATTAAACTTTTTTTTTAAATTACCTTTAAAAGCTTGAAAAAATAAGAATTTTAAGGTTTTTTTTAGAATTTTTTTGTCCTAGCATCTAAACTCCTCCATGAGAATTTTCTCCCCTTATTTCTAAAAGGGAAAATCAACTAAGGCTTAAAGAATTGCCTTGGTCAAATGGTTTTGCAGGTTTCTACCCTTTTTCCTTTTTTATTCATTTATTTATTATTTTATTATATTTTTCCATTTTGATGTTTAATTAATGAATTTTCCATTTTTCATGATAATGTCATGCATGACACCATCATCTAGAAATACGAGAGAGGAACAAAATTTAATTTGATCAAAAACAAATTATAGGGATAAAATTGTAACAAATTAAAAAATTATGTATTCAAAGTATAAATTTCACATATTAATCAAATATGTTTCTTGAAATTGATAGAAAATAAAAATGAGCTCATTGGGCTTGTAGGAAAGTTAATAAGCTTATAGTCTCATAAAAAAAATTAATGGGTTTTAAAGCACAAGAAATAAAAAAATAGATTTTGTCTAATAAAAAATAAAATTTCCATATAAAAATTCAAAAAGAAATTTTTGAGAAATTATATGTTCAAGAAAAAGGTAATTAAAAATTTTGAACTCGTAAAATTTTACAAGTAAAAACCATTTTGAAAGAAAATTATTATTTTAAAAAATGGAAACTAATAAAATATATTGAATTTTCAGAAACTGATTTAATATGACTTTAATGAAAATATTTGAAGAATTTAGAAATTGTAGACTCATAAAAATTCCCCCAAAAATTTACGGAGTAAAAAAACTTCTTATCATGGAAATCTAAAAATTTCAAAAATATGTTCAAATTTTTTAAAAATAAATTTTATACATTAATCAAAATATTTATTTGTAAAAATAATAATAAATATGAAAACTTGCAATCTAGAACAATTTTTATCGAGCAAAATTTCATGAGCATGACACTCTGGTATTATGAACAATTTAAATTTATTCCTAAAATTGATAACTTGACACCTCATATTAAAAGAATGCCAATACAAATTATTCCTTGAATATTTTTGACTTTTTAGAGTAAGTATCAACATAAATACTATATAGGTAGCGATAAAAATACACAACAGTCAATTTTCCAAATTTTACAAAAAATTCATAAAAAATTCCTAAAAATAAAAAATTTAACAATGATAACATCTGCATAAACAAATTTAAAAATTTCAAAAAAATAAATTTAAAAGCTAATTTTATCTAAATTTTTCTATCACGTGCACGTGCAATTATTTAGGCAGGTCTAAAAATGTTTTGAAATTGCTCAGTCTACCTTGAAAAGTCAACCCTCAATAAGCAACCACTAAGTTCTTGGTCTCAAATATTCTTGGACTATTAGAGATGGTGCTTGGATAAAATTAGGTATCAATAGCTACCCTCTTTGGCTGTTACTGGGAAACAAGAATAGGGCAAGCACCAAATAGACATAATTTTGCTCAAGCCATAATAAATCCTCATATAAAATTTTCTTTACATTTATATACACCAACTGAATTAGTCTTTCCATATATATATATATATAACGAACAACATCAATTTTTTACATTTAACTACCAATTTTGCAGGGACTAACCCATCAGCTACATTTAGGCTTTTTTTGATGAATGCTAACATGGACTGGCTACCATTTTGGCTAGGTACATTGGGCCTTCATCTTGGTGCCAATTTTGCCACGGGCTATTCTTGGGCTTTAATTATGGATGCCAACATTGACTGGCTATAATTCTAGCTAGCTACATCAGGCACTCATTTAGTGCCAGTTTCGCTATTGGCTACTTTTAGACTTTAATTATGTATGCTAACATCAACTAGCTATCATCCTGGCTAGTTACATCGAGCATTCATTTGGTGCCAATTTCACCATCAGCTACTTTTAGGCCTTAATTATGGATGCCAACATTGACTAGCTACCATCCTAGCCAATTACATTAGGCACTTATTTGGTGCCAATTTCTCTATCGATGACTCTTGAGCTTTAATTATAGATTCCAACGTCGACTAGCTACTATCCTGGCCAATTACATCGAATGGTTAATTAGTGCCAATTTTGCCATTGGCTGTTATTCGTACTTAATTATGGACGCTAAAATTGATTGGCTACCATCTTGTCAGTTACATTAAGTGCTCATTTGGTGCCAATTTTGTCATCAACTACTCTTGGGCTTTAATTACAGATGCCAAACATGAACCAGCTATCATCCTGGCTAGTTACATCAAGTGCTCATTTGGTGCCAATTTCACCATAAGTTACTCTTGGGCTTTAATTATGGACACCAATATTGACTAGCTACCATCTTGGCCAGTTACATCGGGCACTTATTTGGTGCCAATTCCACCATCAACTATTGGGCTTTAATTATGGACACTAACATCGATTGGCTACTATCTTGGCCAGTTACATCGAAAGCTCATTTGGTGCTAATTTTGCCATCGGTGACTCTTGGGCTTTAACTATGGATGCTAACACCGTTTGGCTCGATTTCACCATCAGTTATTCTTACACTTTAATTATGATGCCAACATCAAATGTATTTTATCTTGACCAATTACATTGGGTGCTTATTTGGTGCCAATTTTGCCATCGGCTACTTTTGGAAAAGGTCGATCTTTTTCACCTACCCTGCATGAGATCATATAAAAAGTCTATCCTTTTTCACTTACCTAACATAGGATTGCATGAAAAGGCCATTTTATCAAAGCCTTCTTCACTTGCCTAACACAAGATCACATAAAAAGGCTAGCCTTTTTTACCTAGCAAACACATGATCGCATGATGAACCATTTTTTTAGAACCTAGCATAGCATCATGTGAAAAGGCCATTTTCTTTATTTACCCTACATGGGATCCCATGAAAAGGATATCTTACTCAAAACTTTACCCACTGTACATGAGATCAAATGAAAAAGAGTCATTTTCTTAAAACTCTGCCTCTTCTTCATAGAATCAGATGAAAAACATATATTAATGAAAACTTCATCTACCATGCATGGGATCAAATAAAGGTTATTTTAATAAACACTTTGTCTCCCCTACATGGGATCAAATAAAGATGGTATCTTAATGAAAACTCTATCTACCCTACACTATATTGAACAAAAAAGGTATCCTAATGAAAACTTCACCCACCCTTGACGAGATTGGAAATAAGGGTATCTTAATAAAGAACTTAAATTCTTCTTCACCTATCTTTCACAAGATTGGATGAAGAAGACTTTGTAATGAAAATTTCATTTACCTTTCACAGGACTAAACGAAGAGGGCATCTTAATGAAAACTTCATCTACCATACACGGGATCCTATAAAGAGGGTATCTTAATGAAAAATTCTACCACCCTTTATGAGATTAGATGAAAACGGTTTTTACTAAAAAATTTAAGTCCTACTTGACCTACCTTTCATAGGATTAGATGAAAATGACATAGAATTATACATGATAAAGATTCCTATATGTGGTTGAGACCTTATCAATTTGAGCCTCATTGTTGCCAATTTCTTTTCTTTTTGTTGGCTTGCTATTGAAATTTAAAAGGTGATTTGAAGTTTACCCCTTGAAATTATTCTTAATCTTGATTTTAAGAATTTAAGAATTGTTCAATTTTTCTTGAAAAGTTATCAAATATCAAATTAGTGATTATCAATTCAAGGATACAACTTATGCAGTTGAATAATGGTCAGCCAAAGGCATATCTATAAACTTCCATTGAAATTATGAAAAGTATTATAATTCATCAAAATTTTAAGATTTTTGGAATAAGTTCACCTTCTTGTTCTAACAAGGAGAATTTAGTTGAAATTTTTAAAATGATTTTGATCATGAACTGCTAATATCAAGGATAATGGATATGTTATTTTCATCTGTTAAAGATTTCTTATGATTGTTGATC
>JAQSVH010164683.1:5250-19410 GCA_029448705.1 Adansonia digitata
AGTGCTGAAATTTATTTATTTATTTATTTTGTAATTAAAATGCAAAGAGGTCAAACCAAATTGAGAGTGCACTTGGCAAAAAAAAAAAAAAAAAAAGAAGAATTTGGAGTGTGTGACGTATAATGGTGCGGTTCATCTTGCATACATCAAGCTCTAAAAATGAAGTCATCATTATATTTTCAAGATATTCAAGAGAGGAATATACCAATCTAATCTAGATTTTCCATTATCGAAAATTTAAATAACAATTTGTTTTTAGTATGTCAACATTGAAAGCATATACTCTAAACTTGGAATTAGAGTTTTCAAATACATTTTTAATTAACAAAATCATAATAAATAAATAGGTTATTATTATTATTATTATTATTATTATTATTATTATTATATGGATATGAAAGTTTTTTGAACAGATGGAAAATAGTCATATTATTCACTATATTTTTAATTGTTATTATAAATATTTTTATTATTAATAATATTTATTTAATTTTTTAGTAAAAAATTGAATTTCATTAAAACTCGTTTGTTAAATAAATTAATTTCATAATAAATAAAAAAGAATCAAAGTTTATATGAAATTCTTTACTTTAAAAGTTGTGATTTTTCACTTCTCTTAAAATGTAAATCAATTTTTTTAGGTAAAATAAATAAAATTAATATGTACGTTGAATTTTTTACCTTCGAACTATTTTTGTATTAATATCGACAATAAAAAACTTTATAATAATTAATATGATTGACACCCTAATCAAATTTTACATGTTAGTGTAATTTTCAATTAATATATACTTTATTAGTTTCATTTAATTTTAAAATATTATATTATTTAAAATCAAATAAATTAACGAGTATTTAGGTGCATATGGACATAACAAATACTAATAAGCATAGACGTTGAAAATCTTTTGAAATGAAGAAAACAGTTTTTGTTGTTCACTCAATTTCTCAAACGCCATTGTCAATTATTGACAATATTAATAAACCTTATCCAATTTGTAAATAAAAATTTTATGTTTATTAATTTTTTAAAAAATATTTGATAATAAATAAAAAGATGATAATATTTACATTAAAATGTTTTATTCTGAAGCCTTAATTTTCTAAAGAGTAAAAAAATTTATTTGATAAATAAATATTTTATTTTCATACTTTAATTTTATAAAAAATTCATAAAACAATGAAAATTCTTGTAAATATATATGATTATTGTAAATAATCATTGGACCATGAGCTTCTCAAGCTCAAGCATTTGCTTTTCTAATTAGAGACCAACATCTTAGGGCTAATGTGAGATTCACTTAAAGGCCTACTGAATTAGATAAATATCTAATTTGTTTCCCAACCAAAGAAGTCATTTTTGGAGGGGAAACTATAGGTTTTTGCATCTGTGTGCTCTTTGGTTAGAACCTCTAAGGGTCCTCATGGTTTGGATTTGAGTAAGTTAAAAAAGACATACAACCTTGACAAGAACAGGATTTTGCGGAATATATGACTCATGCTCTTTTAGGTTTTTAAATTTTGTAGGTGATGTAGTTACTGAGATCAATTCAATTAACCTCTGTAGGGGTGAGATTAAAATTAGTGATAAGATATATGTTTGAATGTAAACATAGTGATGACAATAAGATGAGTTTTAATGATAAGAGAAAATAATCATTAAAAATATTATATTAAAATATGTATATATAACAAATAATTACAAAATATTAAAATTATATTTATATTAAAAAATAAAATATATTAAAATTATATTTATGTCAAAAAATAAATTAATAAAATAAAAGAATTTAAAATTTAAAAGTGAATAAAATAATAAATTTATGCAATTACTTATTATTAATTAATCATATTAATTATATAATAAAAATACTTTTATTAATTTATTATATAATAATAAAATTTATTAAAATTATATTAAATAAATAAATAATTTTATTTTTTAAAAAAATTATAATAAAAATTAAATAAAATATGTGATAGCAATAGAAGTGTTCATGCACTGTTTATAAGTCCCCCGCTAAGGGTTTATTCATTGGAAACAGGCCACCAGCTCGGTGAGAATGCACTCATCGTGTTGGCGGCTTGCAAGCCGAACAGCATGCAAGGCCTGATTGAGGCCGAACTACGTTTGATTCCAAACCAAACTTAAAGATCTATCTAGACCAGGTTAATTAGCCATTTCGGTAGATTTGATCTCTTAGGTTTTAGACAAAGTTTATATAAATTTCGATTAATTCGATCTAACATAAATTATTATTTATTAATAAAAATATATTATTTTATTTAAATTTAATTATAAAATTATATAAATAATAATATAAAATTAATTTTTAATTTTTAAATAGTGAAACAGATTATTGAGTTAGGCTCAACTTAAAGTAGGCGTGAACAAAGATTTTTAGAGAATTTAGGCTTGGCCCACGGGCACTATTTATGTTTATATTTTTTCATTTATTATAATCCATAATCATATTTAAATTATTATTTTTTTAATAAGTGATATATATTTTAATATATTTTAAAATTATTTTTAAAATTATTATTTTATAATATATTTTAATTATTTTTATATTATATTTATATTACGTAATTCTATTATATTTGTGCGCGGACGGCCAGGGCTAAGCATACAGTTAGAGTAGACCTGTCCATGGCAAGCATGGCCGCTGTTTGAATTTTGAACCCCCAATCAAGCTCAGTTAGGATCAACATGATGATCAATGTTACTATTTAAAAATTAAATATTAAAAATATTTTTTTATTAATATTTATTGATTTTTATAATTAAATTTAAATAAAAAATAATATATTTTTATTAATTAATTTTAATTCAAGTAGGATTCAACTTAATTCAAAATTATAAATATTTTGTTCTAAATCGATACGAACAAGCGGGGGAGGGGAATGTAAATGCGTAGTTGTAAGCTCGCACAACAAAACGACAAAAGGTGTAAAAAGGGATCCATTAGTGGTTGGTCAACCATTTTCTTGGGTGGGTCCCATACTCTGACGTGGCCATTGTTGTCTCCCAAATATTAATTAATTATTATTAGTTTTTAAATTTTCTTGCTCTAAGTCTAAGGGACTGATTTGCTAGTAAATGACGTCTCCACCCTCACCACTCAAAAGTTGCAAGGGGGAACTATGAATATCTATTGGTAAAAAAAAATCTAAAATGTTAAATAATATTGATTAAATTGATATTTTTAAAAAAATTCCATTAAGAGATGTTTGTGGTTCTAATTAAGAATTAATTAATTATTAATTTAACAATTTTATTTTGTATATCACTTTCTTCAAAAAAGTTAACATATATACACTTTTATAAATACCCACGAGTTAATATTTATCTGTTGAAAAAAATTTATTTGATGGGTATTATAAAAGGGTTAACAAATTTAATGTCATACGAAAAAATAATTAAAATATAAATATTTATATAAGATTTAAATAATATTAATTATTAAAATTTATATAAATATAAAATATTTTAAATATAAATAATTTATCAAATACACGAATATGATAGATAATATGAATTTTTAGGTCTAATCCAGACTTTAGTTAAATTTTCTTTAATTACCACTTTATTTGTTCATTTAATTGAATATTTTGTTAAATTTTTTTAAAAATATGATTTGTTAATTACATTTTTTGTTTCATAAATTTCACCTTTTAATATAGGATTGGATAACATGTGTATGTAGATACTAATTAAGAATTATTTAATATAAAATGTTTTAAGGAAAGAAAAGATACAATTAGCTAATTTTGTTTTTGAATTAAGTAATGCTTTAAATATATATTTTAAAAATAATAACTAAAAGTATTTTAAATCGATCCTTTAAGAAACTAGTTAATTGAACGCTTATTCAATTACTAATTTTTTTAAAAAAAATCACAATTAATGCATTGTTTTTACTAAATTCATGTAAAACTTAAACATTAAATCATTAATTACAATTTTCTTCGTAAATATCACTTTAATTGCGCACTGATTAAACTGATTTACATAAAAAAATAATTAATGCATCAATTTTTCTTTAACTCAAAACAAATAATATTAAATACTAAAATCTTATTAAAATAATAAATAAATAATCATTAATTAGTGTTTTTTAATACAAATTAAGCATTAATCCAAAAAATATAATTAATAATATTTTTTAAATTAAATTATTGGGAATCCACGTCATTAATTACGTGAAAGACTTTGTCGTCTTATCTTTTCTCTTTGTTTTTTTAAAGAAAAAAAATTTATTACCTCTTATTTAAAGATTTTTTTTTTTTGTTCACCGGTTTTGTGATCATAAAAAGTGGAACGGTTTAGCTAACAGCAAGATCCGAGGCGACCAAAAAAGCGGATAACATAAACCACGTTTCGATTTCATTATCCGACACGTAATGAAAACGACGTAGACACGTCGGATTGCTTTTTTTTTTTTAAATTAATATAATTAAAATTTTTCACTCTTTTGCGCGACCTGCGGAATGTGAATACCACCCTCGTGGGTGCAGCGTTGGTGCGTCGATGACTCGGCGATTTATTTTCATTTTTTAACCGCGCGGTGAAATTTGACCGAGCGAGTAGTAGGTTTCTCGTAATATTTTTTTTTGTTTTTTTTTAATATTTGAGTGGGACCGTTTTACACGTCATCACAAGGTTCTACCATTTCACGAACGTGGAAATAACTCTGCCACCGGTTGTGGGGCCCACATTTCTCGGAACTTCCGTGACCGTGACTCGAGTTCCAGCCGTCATATATCTCAGCCGTAGAATGCTATGCATCGGACGGTCCAGTTTCGGCTCGCCTGTGGAGAGCCACGGGCCCTCCCTTATTAGGTGCCAGCTCGGACGAGTTCGTGTTCGTTGGGAATCTGCTTTGGGAGATATGACATAAAATAATTATATTATAATTAATTAATTAATTAATATTTAAAATTATAAAAAAATTACGTAAAATTTATATTTATAAATAATAGATAATTATATAATTTTTAATTATAATTAAATAATTATAATATTATAATAAAAAAATACATCAAACGTTTTAATATTTTTTAAAAAAGGTTGCTGGAGCCATGTCAGATCATAATCCAAGGGCTATCGAAGTTCCTTTTGCTGGTTATATTCAATTTGGTCCGTCGATTGCTTATATGAAGTGGGCCCGCTCCCTTCAATTTTAGGCAGGAAGAAAAATAAAAAATATTTAATTCTATCAGTCTTAATTATTAAATGTATTATTATATTATATTGTACAATCTCAAACGCAGAACCGAATTAATGAATTTGACCGATTGGAAACGATAATTTTTGCGGGACCTAGATTCCTTGTGATCGTTATGTTGCTGATACCAAGGTCTTTGCAACTGGTAATAGCCGGTCACGACAACTCCCTTTGTTGATCGGGATTCGTGGGCAACAATCTCTCCAAACCCTAATATTCATCAAAATTAAATATAATTTAAGAATTTAGTAATAAAAGATTATCATAAAAGTATATTTTATGTAATTATATATACAGTAATATCATCATTTGATATATTAAAATTTATTGAAGTTGTCAAATTTTATATTTAATTTAGTGTTATTATTATAAATAATATATGATAAATATTGATTAATATTTAATAATATGGATTAAAGTAATATTTATAAAAAATTTTATAATTAATAATCCTTTTTTAAATTAGTTAATAATGAAATAATTTTTAAAATTATTAATTAAATAATCTTAAATGAGAATCTAGCACAAATTAAGCCAAGCATAACATTTTAATTAATGTAATAAGAAATCTCTAACGATACAGTTTATTAATAAAATTAAAATCGTACAATTTATTACAAAATTAATTATTTATCTGTACTTAATCGGTAGTGAGTGAAATGAAACTACTGGAAATTTGAGGGGGAAGAAATATGACACGTGGCGGTACAGTTCAGAAAAACTAGCCCACAGTCCAGATGTTGCCATGTTGATTTAAGCCAATGAAAAACCGTTGGATTTATCGAGATCAGCGGTTAAGATTTGAGAATTTATTGCAGACATGGGATCATGGCCGTCTATTAGGGTTTCGAGTGGGTTTCATTGAGGGTGAAATAGCGCAAAAGAAGATGGGATATTATAAGAACACATAAAGAGGAAAGAGAGAAATAAGAGAAAGCTAAAGATCTTTCAAAGTCTGACACGTTTGCTTCAACACAAGATCTTTGAAAGCTATCGTAATCGGTTTTCTCGCCGGAGAGTCACCGGAGCACATTTTCCGGCAAATTATGGTAGATTTCAAGCGATTGACTGATGAGTGATGCGGTTAGTCTAGTTTCTATAACAACTAAATTATTATCAGGAAAACGAGTTAACTTAGGGAGATGGATAGAACCAGAGAAGCGAGGAGAGTCACTATGGCTGCCTCGGCGTCCGCCTCTACCAATGGCCTTTCAAGGCGGCGGCATAGAAGTAGCTCCCTCAGAGATTCCTCAGGTTTTCAAATCAGATCTGGCTTTTCTTTTCTACTCTAACGGTGCCGGTTTGGTGAATTTTCTGATTTCTTTTTTCTTTTGTTTGGTGCAGAGGATGATGGGCCGATGGAGTTACCGGAAGCGGCTCGTTTAAGGGATAGAAAGAAGGATCGAGATCGAGAACGAGAACGAGACAGAGAGCGAGATAGAGAACGAGAACGAGAGAGAGAGAGAGAAAGGGAAAGAGATCGGTTGAGTAGAGCGAGTAAGAGAAGAAGGGGCGATAGATTGTTAAGCAGCAGGGAAGATGGAGGCGAGGATAGTTCTGAAGAAAGCGTAAACGATGAGGAAGATGATGATGATGACGAAGACGGTGGCGGAACAGCCGATGGAGTGTCTGGTCGGATGCTTCCGCCGAACAACACCTCGGGATCTTTGCTTATGTCAAATCATCACCATCAACAGCAACAACAGCAACAGCAGCATCAACATCGGAAGGGCTTTCCACCGTCGGTGAAAGTTATTAGAACGATATCACCGGCGGGGCTGACTATGAATTCCACCATGACTGCCTCGTCTACGTGGAAGGCCGCCGATGAGATTATTGGCATTTCGGTGCCTAGAAAAGCTCGGTCAGGTAGAGAGGTGGAAGAGATTAACGAATATTCTGTTTGTTTTTGTTAGCATCGTCTCTTCTCTTGAATTCACTGATTTGCTTTTTTTTTTTTCCTTTTAATTTTCTCTCTTTGCAGCTTGCACTAAACGATCGCATGAATGGGCATCCAGTGGCGGTGGCGTTGGTGTTATTAGCGGAGAACAAATTCACCGTCAACCTTCATCTTCGCCGGTGAGGACAGGTGTAGCTGGGATGTCGACAACACCGCCTCCGACACTAGCCTCTCCATCTTCTTCCAATGCTTCTTTGAGGAAGAAGATGGTCAGTTCTCTAGTTAAAATCTTCCTTCAATTTTTTTCCGGGGCTTGGTTTTTGTTCAATTTAGTAACAACGGTTTGGTTTTCTGACGTAGAAGCCTAACGGATCAAAACAAAGGCCACCGAAATCGTTGCCGAAACCTTCAACTTCAGCTCAGGAAGAAATTGAGATCGAGATTGCGGAGGTTTTATATGGTTTAATGAGGCAGCCACAAATTCCATCTAAAGAAGACATAATTGGGAATGATTCGGTCAAGTTTGATTCAAGAGAAGTTGATGATTCTGCTAAAGCAAGAGTTTCTTCACCAATCAACAACTCCCCTTCAACTCTACCTCAATCTTATTCCGTTTTGCCTTCAAATTCTAACTCCTCGGCCACTCTTATATCTGCAATTGGTTAGAAACTGTCAGCCTTTGCCTTCTTCAGCAGTAAGGTTGCAGATTTTGATTTGGGTATTGCTTTGTTTTTACAGCTCCGAAGAGGAAAAGACCAAGACCGGTGAAGTACGAGGACGAGACGACAACTACTGCACCACCTATTTTACCTGTTAGGAATAGTTCCATTTCATCTACTGCAACTAAGGTTGAAATTGATGAACCAGCTAAGACTGAAGCTGCTTCTCCCATTTTGGCGAGGAATTCAGGACCTGTGGCTGAAAATGGCAGTAATTCTTATGATTTGGTGGATTCTTCACAAGCTGGACCAGCTTCATCAGAGATGGTTCAGGCTGAACCAGTGAAGGAAGAGAAGAACAATTTGGTACCAGGGTCTAAGCCTTTGATCGAAGAATCTGAGAGTAGAGATATCGGTATCAGTAAAAAAGACGAGTCTCAATCGCCAAAGAAGGAATCTTTACCCTCTCCTGCTAATAATCCTTCTGCTGGACTCCCTTTGGATGATGAGCGTGAGAATTTAACAATGACAAAAGCGTGAGCATCATTTCCTTTTACTGATTTTTTCTTTTTGGAGGTTCTAAATCCGGAAGGTTAGAAAACTTTTCCTAATGGAAAATTTTGGAGTTTCAGGAATTCAACAGTCTGTGAGATTGAGAGCCGGCGGGAAGAGAAGTTCCAGATAGATCTGATGGTGTGGATCCTGTCTGTGTTAAAAAGATCCAAGTTTTATCTCCCTTTTTTATTTCTTCACAATGGGATTCTTAGATTTTTTTTTCCTTTTTTTTTTTTTGGGGTTTAGGCTTCTCCTCCGTCTAGATCATCTCCGGAAAGGGATGGTGAGATTGATTTTGGGGCTTCAGATCCAAAACCAGTGGCCAAAGATATGGACTCGGTGAGTTGACTAGCTGCCATCCAACTTTGGGTATGATTGTGTTTTAAATTAATGGTTTTTGATTTGTTTCCATATGCAGGAGATGAAGTCTACAGTGAAGGAGGATGATGAAATAGTTAAAATCGGAAGGGAAGAAGTTAACGTGGAAGTTGAGGATAATAAAAACAAGGCCAAACCGATTGCTGAAGAAGCTGAAACACATAAAACAGTTCTAAATAAAGAAAGGAATATTGATCTTCAGCTTGATTTGGAGAAATCCGTTAGAGATAATGACACAGGTATTGTTAGTGCCAACAAGCTAAACCACCATGTTCAACAGCAGCAGCAGCAGCAGCATCAACAATCCAATATGGAGAAAACTGGTACTGTTTGTTTATTTTTTCACGGGAAAATTTTCACTCTCTTTGTTTTGCTGATCTATCTTTTTTTCAAAAACCATCTACAGTACAATCTGGTTCTTTACCTTTGCCAATGTCAATTGCTAGCTGGCCTGGTGGACTTCCTCCAATGAGGTATAAGCTTTGTTGATTTGATATTGGTTTTGTGCTTTTTGGGCATTAGCAGATCTAAACTCATGGTTTAGATTTTATAATGGGTGGGGAAGTGACCTTTTTTTGTCCCCTTTGCTGAGCAGATACATGGCTCCTTTACAAGGTGTTGTATCCATGGATGGGAGCGCTGTATCTTCAGCTGCTATTCAGGCATGTCGCTGTGTTCTTTATGTTCACAGCACTTGATTTCTTTTTCTTCTTACAGTTTTTTTCCCCCCTGTACTAATTTTTCTTAAAATTTCGGACTCTTTTGCAGCCTCCGCATTTGCTTTTTGCTCAATCGAAACCAAAGAGATGTGCAACCCATTGCTACATTGCTCGGAAAGTACACTATCACCAGCAATTTATGAAGATGAATCCTTTCTGGACAGCAGCACCTGGTGCTGCTTCACTTTACGGGCCGAAGCCTTTGGAATTGCATGGGAACATTCCTGGGAGAGGGGTGAATTCTTTACAGGACGAGGGGCAGGGTCTTGCAATTTTTCCTGGTCATGTTGCCAAAGATAAAGGTTCTCAGCCTCCGGCCAACATGCTGGATGCTGCACAGAGAAACCAAATACTGCTCCAGCAAGCTCTACCTCCAGGGGCACCCAGTAATATCCTGGTATGCTTTTGCCAAAAAAAAAAAAAAAACCTCTCTCTCTCTCTCTCTCTCTCTCTCTATATATATATATATATATATGAAGTTGGTGATAAGTGCACAATTATATCTGGACGGTCTTTTGAAATCCTGCTTTGTGTGTATTCAATTTCAGCAGGGCCCTGCTTTTATTTTCCCATTGAGCCAGCAACAGGTCGCTGCTGCTGCATCATCTGTCCGACCTGGGTCTGTGAAATCTCCTTCTGCTGGCAGCACAGCTTCATTGAGTATATCTAACTCTACCTCGATGAGTGCCACCCCCGCTGGTGCAACGGCAGCCGCAGCAATGAGCTTCAACTACCCAAATATGCCTGGCAATGAAAGCCAGTACTTGGCAATCTTGCAGAATAATGCCTATCCATTTTCAATTCCAGCACATGTCGGGGCACCACCTGCCTATCGAGGAAATCATGCTCAGCCTATGCCTTTTATTCATGGACCTTTCTATTCACCCCAAATGCTTCACCCTTCACAGCTTCAGCAACAAGAGCCATCTACACAGTTACAGCAAAGCCAACATGGTCATCAGAACGCTAGCATGTCTAGTGGTTCATCATCCTCACATAAGCATTTGCAGAACCATCAGCAGAGGCCACATGGAAGTGGTGTGAGTAGTGGCAGTGGTAACATGCAGGTATTTTCTGCCCCCCAAAACCAGTCTCCTCATCCTCTGCAGCTTCAGCAACGGCAGCGGCAGCCAAGTCAGCCTGCTTCTCATCAAGCTCGGCAACTTGAGGGTGAATTAGGTGGTGAAGATAGCCCATCAACTGCTGATACCCGAGTATCTCGTGTAAATAACCATGTTTATGGTCAGAATTTTGCTTTGCCCTTACAGACTCCGAACTTTGCATTGATGACTGCTGCTTCAATGTGTGGTTCTCCGAGTCATGGTGGTAACCATAGGGAAAAGAAGCAACAGAAGCAGCAGCCATCACAAAAGCCAGGCTCAAAGGCTGGAGTAGAGCCTGTTACATCTCAGGCTTTTGCTATGTCATTTGCCTCCATTAAGAGTACTACTGCTCCTGGGATTGATATTTCCTCCTTTGCCCAAAATACAAGGCAAGGCTATCAGCAGATCATGGCAGCTGCGCAAGTGGCACCACAGAAGAAGAATAATTATCATGATTTCGAAGAAGGTAAGCGTGGAACTAATGATGCATCTAGTGTGGAAGGAGAAAGAAAAGCCATGGTCGGAAAGAGTTCAGCAACCGTTGTGCAGTCCATTGCCTTCTCCAGGCCGGATCTGTCTGATTCAGCTGCTTCCACCATTCCAGGCAACAATATCATTGATGGTTCTGCCCGTGCCGTTAATCCCAGCTCTGCTTCTGCCAGAACTTCAGGTTCTGTTATGACAGCTTCAATCAATGGTGTCAATGCTCCTAACGCTCAGCAGCAGCTTCAGCGGAGTCAACAACAACAGCAGATGCTTCAGCTTCAGAAGTGTCACCAGTTTGGTCCTACTTCTGCTCCTCATAGTAAGGCACCAGAAACAAGTAACGGAAGTGCTTATTCTGATCACCTTCCTTCGTCATCTACGGCTGCCAAGCTTCCAAATTCCTTTTCAGCATTTCCTCAAAATGTAGTTCAAAGCAATAGCAGTCTGGCTCATTCTCTTCAATGGAAGAACTCTGCGAGGACAACTACCTCTCAAGTTTCTTCTCCATCTCTATCTTCAACTTCATCATCGCTCAAGAATATTTCACAGCAACAAGGCAGGCAACAGCAAAGCCACAACCAGATTTCTTTTGTAGCTAATCTTAAATCAACACAAGGTCAACAGCTTCCTAGTAGCACTCGATCCCCATCTCCTCCGATAGTGGTTGGCTCTCCCACAGCTTCAGTCTCCAGGAGTGCTGATGGTAGCCCAAGGACAACGGGTTCTACCTCTACTGGCAACAAAGGTGGCCAAGCATCTAGTTTAGCAGCATCTCAGCATTCTAAAACTTCGCCATTAGCACCTACTCAGAAGTCATCTCCTGTTGCTGGAAGGAGTGTGCCATCAGTCCTGGGGAATCCCCACATCAATTCATCTTCAAATGCAGGAACGAAGCCTCAACTGGTGCTACAGCAGCAGCAGCAGCAGCAGCAGCAGCATCAAAAGCATGCATTGCATCAACCGCAGTTGTTCTTTTCTAATTCTTACATGCATGCTCGATCTCAACACTCACCAAATACCACATCAAATGCGACAGCTGCAAGTGGGTGCTATCTCCAAAGACACCCTAATGAGCAACAGCAGACAAAGCCTTCCGGCTCATCAACTACTTCATCAACTTCAATCTCGTGTTCTCCGGTTCCTCTTGGCAACATTGGCACCACTGACCCTGCAAAGGCAGTAGTTGCTGCTGCTGCAGGCAATATGAAAGGAGGTAGCTTAGCATCACCGGGACTTATCCATGCTGCACAGTTTGCAACTGCACAGTCCTCTGGAAAGCCGCATCAGCTTGTGCCAGGCTTCTCATATGTCCATGCCGTCCCTGCTGCTGTTCAGGTAAAACCAGCAGAGAAGAAACAACCTGCTGGTGAGTAGAATCATGTCCTTTTTTGCTTCATATTCGTTAGTGAACTGGAAAAAAAGAAAAGTACAGTTATGGAAAGAGATTTAGTTAGATTGGAGATTGAAGATTTATGAAAGTGGACACTGGTTGCTTTTCCAGAGATGACGGGATATGTTCTTTTGCAAAGTTCAATGCCATTGGTGGGAGGAAATTGTTCCTTGAAGGGGTGTGCTTTTGAAATGTGTATCCAACATATATGTACACTTGTTTATAATCTGACAAGTTTGATCCTGAAAAGTCTAATTAAATTTGATTGGTTTGATGGGCAAATAAAAAAAGAAAAAAAGGTTGTCAAAAATGTTTTGTAGGACAAAAAAGACGGTAGGGATGAGGAAAAGCAAGGAAGAAGAACAACCCCCTACTTTTCTATCTTTTGGGGCTGTAATGGAATTTCTTTTTCTTCTTTTCTTTTTGGATATTGAATTTTCCAGAGTAGAGATCAGTAAACAAATCTTTTTTTTTTTCTGACATGATATTATGATAGTGAAGGTTAGTGTGTGTGTGTGTGCACATATATATATGTATGTGTTTGGCACATGGAAGACCGAGTAACCCTCCATTTTTATTTTTGTATTTATCTTTCGGGAAGATGCCATAGTTTTACTATCGTGGCCTCAATGAAAATGGAGTATTTTATTATTGAGTTTTTGGTTTATTATTAATTTTTTAGGAAAAAATTCTGAGGGAGGTTGGGTTGATTGTTCTGCTTGATGGATGATGGATTTAGCTATTGTAGACATGGCAATTGACATATTCGTTAATTATTGCGATAAATATTGACCGTGGCTGTTAATATTATTAAGACAGTGTTAAAATCATTAAATAATGATTATTATGATATCCTGCGATAAATATTTGTCTGGATGATAAAGAGATAGATATTATTATTATTATTATTATTATTATTGTGATTTGCAGTGCAGGCTCAGCAAACGGATCTGTTTCTGTTTTGGTAGTTTGGTATTTAAGTAAATTGAAACTTATCACAGTCAAAAGCATCTTTTTAAATAATGGACTTGTAAAAGAAAAAATAAATAAATAAATCGGTAAGTTTTCTAATAAGTAGTTATATTTTAAAATTTAAAAAAATATTAAAAAAAATTTAATGAGTATTTTAATTAAATAATTTAAATACTTTATATTATATTATATTATTATTGTAGCTTTAATTTAATTTATATATATATTTTTAAAATTGGTGTTCTTTAAAATCACAAAATCAGTCAAGACTCGAGAGACACTATTGTTAACGGTTTAGATCTAGAAAATAAAATATAGAAAATAGCTTTTATGAGTTTCCCCCAACTTATCCTTTCTACCTGCTTCCTTTTCAAAATGTGGGTCCCCAAAAACCAGAACCAATGTCGGCCCTCAAATGAAATTGAAAGCCTCTCACTCCTTTCTGGAACTCTACTAAAAAAAAAAAAAAAAAAAGGAAGCCTAATTGTAGTGTAAAACGTAAGGTTCACTTTTCTCATTCTCACACGTGTTCGCATCCTATGTCCTATTCTCCTGTCCCTTTTGCTTCTTACACCTATTCTGATAATATTATTATTATATATAAATAAGAAAGATATATATATATATATATATTTTTAAGCAATCTTTAGTTCATCTTGCATAGATGATATAGGAAATGGACCACTTCTTAGACCGTAAATGAATGGAAGGCTTTTGCAAACAGAATAAATTTTACTTATTTAAGTTCGTTTATCATGATTATCTAA
>JAQSVH010164720.1:9020-24257 GCA_029448705.1 Adansonia digitata
GAGTTCATTTTACAAGGGTTCGAGAGTCGATTACATGTGGAAAAAGATTAGCACCCTCATAACACCTAAAATTGGTATTATCTTGCCATAAATTATCGAAGTCTTGGTTTTCCTCAATTTTTCATGTGATTATTATTTATGTGTAATCCTCTTCTCATGAATGCAAATTTTTTAATATTAAACTTATGATTTTATGATAAAAGTTTAATTTATATCTTTCTATGCAACCTAGCAGGGGGAGAAACATAGATGATTAGATAAAATGAAGTCCAAATTGATTTAGAAAAGGATATTTAATGTCAAGCATTGAAGGGATGCTTAAGTAGAACACTGCCTCGGGTTTAATTAAATTTAGTTTTTTAAAACCATGAACGCAAATCATCATAAAAAAGAGAAACATGCTAGTAAGACAAAGTAATATAATAGAAATTGCATTAAAAATGAATACATGGAAACAAAAAGGAGTGACGGTTGGGATATATCTCATAATTGACCTTCGTTATTGAAGAATAACTGAATTGACAATTTTAAGGCATGTTTGGATTCGATGGCCACTTTAGGCATAAAAAAGGTTGATAAAAGGTTCGAAGATGCACGAGGAAGAGGAAACTTAGATTTTTTATGTAGTTTTGAAAAGTAAGGCTGGAGTATCCCCTTAAAGAAAATGAGGTTGGAGTACCCCCTAAAAAAATAGGATTGTAGAATCTCCTCAAAAAGAGAAGTTTTGAGTAATGTTTGAAAATAAAAATTTTTACATATTTTTTTGATGAAACAAGATTTTAAAAATGGAAAGTGAAAATTTTTTAAATAGAAAAGGGAAATTAATTTTGAAAACATATATGTGTTTTGATTCAAGCCTAAAGGGACCTATGCTATGAATTATGACATCATAGGGGTAAACTATTAAATATATTTCGAGTCATTCGAATGACTACAAATGATAGTTTAGAAAAATCTAAATAAATTTTCTCAAGTTCAGCAAAACCAAAGGATAGCATCGTGCTACCCACTTTTTGAATTTATTTTGGTGTGGCCAATGGTTTTTAGTGTCAAATGGGCTACTATTAAAAAGGCAACTCGATAACGATTAATGTAAAAATATTCTAAAAAAATCCTTAAAATCACTTTCTAGGTGGAATTTATTTTCAAAACTAGTCCTAAGTCAGCATTAACATCAAGTCCTAGAAAAAGGGAGCAATGAACTTTGAAAAATCATCTTGGACTTGTTTCAAATCATTAGATCACAAACAATACCCTTTTAGAAAAGGAATTTCACAAACTTTTCAAAAAAATGTTTAAAAGATCAAAAAAATCCTTTGATAGGTAGAATCGACCAAAAAAATGTGAATTGTTGATTTCAAGGGTTATAGACAGCAAAGGTTTAAAAATCATAACTTCTACATCTAGAATGATCTAGGGGTAAACAATGCACCATTCTAAAGGTAATTCAAAGCTATTTCTAATAAATTGCTATAAAATTCTAGAAAAATAATTTTTCAAATGGGGATCATTGTGCTATTAGTACCAAAATAGAGGTTTCTTTGGGTTCAAGCTTTTATGGTCACATGGTAAAGTGTTGGACATACAAATGTCCAATCACTTAGGTCCATGGTAGTGAAGTAACAGACCAATCCAACTCGCATAGAATAGGCTGCCAAACCATCCACTATCCATAGCAATAGTAATGATAGGCTCGAAACAATAGTTAAACTAAATATTTGAAAGGATTTTTTATTTTGGATTAAAATAGAATTTATTTGGCCTAATGAGGCTAAGATTTCTAACATTTATGTTTGATATATCCCTAAAATTGGAGAACCAATATATTGAAAATTTTAAACCCATGCTAATCCTCATTGAGTGAGGTTACATTAACTTAACATGGGGTTTTATTTGAAAACATATTTTTACAAGCATCACAGAGGTATTTCAACAAACATATGATGAACTAAACTAAGTGAAGATATCAAACAGGAACAATCACTAAAAATAGTAAACTATCCATGCACTTTATCAAAAAATCATAGGTGAAAATGCATCCCAAAGTATGGTCAAGATCAAAATATGCTAGGCTAAGTTTTCATACATGAAATAAGCATGTTGAGATGAAAGAAAACATGGCAAGAATGCCTAAGTGGGTCTATTTTAATGTCAATAAGAAATATGGCATTATAGTTCATCAAAGCACCATGAAGCACCAAAAAAGTCATCAAAATCCTAGAGTTATGATAAAAAAAGCCAAAATAATGCATGGAAGCCTTAATAAGGTCATGCAAATTTAGAGGTTCACTAAGATGATAAGGATAAAGAATAACAAAAAAGAAAAAAAAAAGAAAATATAGAACATATATCCCAATGAAAGCATGAACTCCTAGCTATATCCTTAAACAACACTCTAGCAACTTCTAACTCACTTTTTTCCTTTTCTTTGCTATATATTAGAAAGAAAAAAATAAAAAGAAAGAGCTTGTGGTTATGGTGGCTATGGAGGATAGTTTTTATGGTAGAATTAAGGAAATGAAGGGTTTTGGAAGAGTGAAAAGAGAGGGAGCTACAGGAATAGAATTTTGAAAAGAGCTTGAGGATTTCTTTTGATGGCTAATGTCTAAAAGAGTTCTCTTTTTTAGCTGAGTAAAACTTGGATTATATAGTGGATAATTTTAGCAACTAAAATGACCTAGCAATGAGGGCATATAGGCATGTTCAATATAATGACTCATTGCACCAAGGTGAAACCTTTTAGCATTTGATTGGTTACCTGGATTCTTGCAGGCAAAGAAATTCATACATTAGCTAATCAAATGAGTAATCTAAAGCTTATCCTTCATAAAAAAATAGATTTCTTATGGAATATCTTTTTGCCAATCAATAGGCCCTTTCCAAAATATGTTATTCTAATGTTTACAGCCCAAAAATTAAATCCCCATCATTTGTATAAAGTTACATCTAATATTGGATCCTTTTTAGGGCCTATGTCTTGACCAAATTCGAGTTTTAAAGTCATGGTATCAAGCAAGGAAAAATATCTTTAATGAGGCCAAAACAGCCTTGTGTATTGATACATTGAGCTTTATATCGATAATTAAGCAAAGAAACCCTGAATGTGTCGATACTTTGAATTTGGTAACAATACAAAGCATGGTGTATCGATACAAGCAAGTTTGTATTGATACCTAGATTGTTGTATCGATACATACATCCCTGTATCGATACCTGTTGGCCAAAATTCATGATTTTAACTTTGATATAACTCTACATCAATGCAAACACCCTTGGTTTTGATACAAATAGTAAAATTTTGGAATTTAAATAATGTGGAGCCTTGTATTGATAACTCAAGTCCTTGTATCAGGACATACAAAAATAGAGATTTTACTTACCTTTAACTCTCTAAACTCTTTACCTTAATTGAGAATAGTGGGAACTTGACTTGTTCTTTTCCAAATGAACTCGATGGTGCCTGAGATGATGACTTTTAGTACCTTGAGTGTTGGCCTTGATGAAATGTGGTGTCTACCTATGGATTGGGCTTATTGAAAATGGGCTATATATATTAAATCCTGATATGCCTTCAATTAATATGGACGTGAAGAAAGCCAAAAGTAATGACCCAAGTTACACCTATATCTGGCATGATAGACTTGTTCATATCAATGAGATTTGGATAGTGTAGTTATATAAACAAGGCTATCTAGACTTATTTGATTCTAAATCATATGGGACATGTGAATGTTGTCTCCTTGAAAAAATGACCAAGGCTCCTTTCACTGGTAAAAGTGAAAGGGTTATAGATTTGTTGGGCCTAGTACATTTAAATGTATGTGGACCAATGAATACAAGGGCCAGAGTAGGTATTCTTACTTCATTACCTTTACCAATGATAATTCAAGGTATAAATATGTGTACTTAATGAAGTATAAGTCTAAAGCTATTGAAAAGTTTAAAAAGGATAGTGATGAAGTAGAGAAACAAACTAGAAAGAGTATTCTACTTTTAGATTCGATAGAGGAGGAGAACACTTAAGTCAAGGATTCTAGGATCATCTAACTAAAAATTGGATTCTATTACAAGGACTTCACCTAGAACTATATAACACAATAGAGTGTCTAAAAAGAGAAACCAAACATTGTTAACCATGGTTCGTTCCATGATGTCCAATGCCGACCTTCCAAAATCTTTTTGGGGATATGCCTACTACTTATATTCTAAATAAGGTTCCATCCAAATCATATGAGATATTGAAAGATACAAAGCCAAATTTATCTTACATAAAGATTTAGGGATCCACTGCTTACGTAAAACGTGTAGTGACTAATAAGCTCGAGCAAGATCAATCAAATATATGCTTGTGGGATATCCTAAAGAAACTTCTAAATACTATTTTTATAGTCTTAATGAGCAAAAAATGTTCATCTCAAAACATGGACATTTTTTTATAAAAAGAGTTTTTACTTGAAGGGTCTAATAGAAGAAAAATTGATCTTGAAGAAGTTCAAAAACCACAAAAAAACATTCTTATGGAACCTAAGCCAATAGTTAAAGCATCAGATGCTCAGCATGAAGCTCAAGAGACACAACTACTCCATTAAATTGGTAGAATTAGGTAAGCTCTAGAGAGATGTTGATTTCTCATGGATCAAGATAACTTACCTTGTGATACTAAACCTATCAATTTTGAGGAAGCAATGTCTACATTGATTTTGATAAGTGGCTTGAAGCCATAAGATCCGAAATGGATGCCATGGAAGTTAACCAAGTATGGACTTTCGTTTATCCACCCAGAGTGATAAAATAGATAGGGTGCAAATGGGTCTTTAAGAGAAAGACTGACATTGATGGCAACGTACAAGCATATAAGGCCGGATTAGTGGTAAAAGGTTATAATCAAGTAAAAGCCATTAATTATGTGGAAACCATTTCACTAGTTGCCATGGTGAATTCCATTTGGATTATGCTGACTATAGCTACATATCAAGATTATAAGATATGGCAGATGAATATAAAAACTTCATTCTTTAATAGGAATTTGCAAGAAAAAGTGTACATGATGCAACCTAATGGTTTTACATCCAAGTCAAATCCAAATTAGGTATATAGCCTGAGAAAGTCCATATATGGGCTAAAGCAACCTTCATGCAATTGGAATATCAGATTTGATGAAGCAATTAAAGAATTGGCTTCATAAATAATCCTAATGATCCATGTGCCTACATTAAGATGAATAGGCAAGCTATTATGCTTTATGTTGACAACATATTGCTTATAGGAAATGAGATACCAATGCTACAAGCCACTAAGGTTTGGTTGTCCAGATAATTCTTTATGAAGGATTTGGGAGAAGCAGCTTACATTCTAGGAATTAAGATGTATAGAGATAGATTGGAAAGGTTGCTTGGCTTATCCTAATCCACTTACATAGAAAAGTGCCAAAGAGGTTTAACATGGAAAACTCTAAGAGAGGAAACCTACCTATGGTACATGGCATGCATTACACAAAATAGATGTGTCCTAAAACATCATATAAAAGGGCATGGATAGATGAGATCTCATATGCCTCAGCTATTGGATCCATTACGTATGTTATTTGTCGCAACATGGCTTGGATAAAATCCTAACTAGCCCAAAGCAAAAAGGGAAATGTATCCATTATTTCCTTTTATTTTTAGGGGGCCATATCATCATTAATATTATTTGTTTGTTACCTGAGGACTGAGTTGTCGAGATTAATTGCTCACTTGACTTCTCTAAATAGTTATTACAAAACAATCATTTTTTTAGAGTCACCGCAAGTTTTATTTTGGCCAGATAAGATTGGACATCTATCAGAGTTTATACTTTAAGGATTACGAAACCCTTGAAACAGACTCTGAGGTCTACACTCATACCTGAGATCATGTAGAAGGGTCCGGGAGTCAGTTACAATTACAAGTAAGGATTAACCTTCTTGTGATGCCTAGTAATTGGTACCTTATTAATTATATGTTAAAATAAATTTGATTTTAATTTGGTTTCAATATTTAATATTTAATAATAATGCCCATAATATTTCATTAAACTAGTTTATTATTTTGAGAAAAGTTGGGTTTTATTGCTTTTAGAAATCACAAAATTATTTGTACCTCTTAGGGAACCAAGTGGACACGAATTCTCTATTGTGCCCTGCTAGAGAACCATGCGAAATACGAAAGGTTTTACTTTATCAAAATTAAAAAAAATCTTAGCTTCCTATTTGAAAAGGATATCTCAATATTAAAATAATTTGTAAAGTTCCTCATATATTCTGGTAGGAATTCTACATATTAATTAATCTAATTATGAGACATTGCCTTATTTATAAAAATAAGTTTATTACTAAAAATACCAACTCTATGACCTAGAAATTACCTAATATGATGACACTATTCTTAATGTGCACTTTCAATGTGAAAGTATAGTAGTACTCATATAGGATTTGGTTCTAATGAAAATTATGAAAACTAAAGTATACCTTATAAATAAAAGTATCCTAGTAACCTATAAAGGGCTTGAAAAAGATTGAAAAAGGGTGAACCTATCCTAAATATGCACTTTTGGCCTCAAAGCAACCTAATGCTTATCTAAGATTAGACTCGAAAAAACATTACAAAAATACCCTTAGGGTATACCTTCGACATTAAAGTTTCCTCATAACCCTAACAGACCTTAAAATAATCTAGGAATGCTAAACTAATTCCAAAAATTCACCTTTGACATAAAAGCATCCCGTTTAAAAAATTTACCAAAATGCCCATCTTCCATGTGAAAGTATTTCGGTAACCCTAATAGGTGCTAAAATGATGAGAACTCGATGAACCTATCCTAAATATGCATTTTTGGCATAAAAGCATCCCAATTGCTATCTAAGACTCGATTTTAAAAAAATTACCAAAATGCCTTAGGGTATACCTTCGACATGAAAGTATCCTGATGCCCTAACAGACACTAAAATGATGAAAAGTAGATGAATTTAATCTAAATGGAAAAGCTACAATTTTAAGTTTGATATAAAATACAAAATTTGTAATCAAGTCCCTAAATTTTTGAAAATTACATTTGTATCTTTTGAAAGAGCGAACAAATATGAAAAGTTTTGAAAATTTCTATATCCCAACGGAAGGCCATGGAAATAATAAAAATCTTTAATTGGTAAAACATCTATTTTGCCTCTAAAAAACTAAAATTTGCTATTTAGTCCCTTAAGTTTTTAATTTTTGCATTTAGATCCTTAGATGCACAAAATATCGTAAAATATCAATACATATGAAAAACACAACATATACATCCACAAAGGTTCGACCAACACCTTGTCCTTGAGTAAAAAATTTTTGGTTATTCGTAAACTAGCCCCTAAATTTTTTAAGTTTGCATTTTGACCCCTATATGGAAAATCATCACAAAAAAATCATAAAAAATCATCAAACCAGCAAAGAATCAACACAAAAATCATGGTAACAATATGCAAGAAGGCTTATCTAAATTTTTAGCCATTAAACATTATTTTCCATATTCTACAATTTATTCCCTAAACTTTTTAAAATTATAAAATGACCTCTAAAGTGTTAAAAATACCAAAAACATGTTTGCAAACACACAAATCAAAAATCTCATGGCTTATAAAGCTCTCGATCAAGCCACAAATATAAAAAAAACTTATACAAATTTTACAATTTAATCCCTATATTTACTAACACCACAAAATAATCTAAAAAAGCATGAAATCAAGACAAAAATAAGCACAAATCATCATGAACAATTCCAATCAGATTCGGCCAAGGTGAAAAAAGATGAAATATATACATGCTTTAACATAAAAAATCACGAAAATAAGCATAAGTAATCATTATTAAACTTAAATCAAAGTAAAATCATAAACTTAATATAATATTATTCTAATCAACATATCAACATCAAAATAACATGAAAGAAACATCAATATAAATACAACAAAATCAAAATCATAACAATAAGAATAATATTGTCTATGCATATAACAAAAGTAACTAAAAAAACTTAAAAAAATACAAAATTTTTAGAGCCACCATATTTAGGCTTTCAACATGGATGTGAACCCATGAGCCCTAACATGATTTTGGCTTTTGCATAAGAAAAAAAATGAATCAAAATGAAGAAAAGAAAAGAAAACAAGTATTATACCTTAAAGAAAAGCTTGAAAATACTAGGTAAAATGTAGATTTTCTAGTGTTGATTCTTTTTTAACCAAGCCTAAAGTCCTCACAAACCTAAAGCCACCCTATTTATAGAGGTGGAGGATGGCTAAATGGGGGTGAAAATACCATGGGCCAAAATTATCTAGAATTTTCTATAGATTTTCCTTTTTTTTTTCCATTTCATTTTATTTATTTCTTAGATTTGATTTGATTTTTGGCAACTTGATTTGATTTTTAGTAACTTGATTTGATTTAAATTTATTATTTTTGTCTTATTATGAGTGATGTCATCCATGACATCATTGATTTCTAGAGTTAATATGTAAAATTATATCGCAAAAATTAATTACAATGACTAAATTATAAAAATAAAAAATTATGTATTTAAAGTAAAATTCGCTATGATCAATTAAATGTATCCTAATAATAAAAATAATTTTTTATTTACAAAAAAAATTTAAAACACTAAACTCATAAAATTTTATGAGAAAACCCTTGTCGGAAAAAATTGTTATATGTAAAAAAATACAAAACTCATAAAATAAATTGAATTTTTTAAAACTAATTTAATATGATTTAAACAATAATATTTAAGGAATTTTGAAAATTATAAACTAAGAAAAATCCTACTGAAAATTTTATGAAGTAGAAAACTCTGTATCTTGATAGCAAGAAAAATTCTAAAACTAAAAAAATAAATTGAAATTTTAAAAACTGATTTACTATGAATTAAACAATAATATTTGGATAATTTTAAAAATCGTAAACGGAGAAAAATTCTCTCAAAAAATTTACAAAGTAGATAACTTTGTATTTTAAAAATTAAAAAATGTAATACTTATAAAATAAAATGAATGTAGAAAAACTGATTTAATGGTAATTAAATATGAATTTTAAAAGAATTTTCAAGTTCAAAACTTAAGATAATTCCTCTAAAAATTTTACAAATAAAGAAAAGCTTGTATTTCAAGACTGAGAAAGTTTCAAAAACATGTAATGGAACTTATATAAAATGAACTTAATAAAACATATTATTCAAAATATTAATTTACAAAATGGTAAAGATGAAAATCCTAGATCTAAAATATTTTATCAAGAAAAATTTCATGAGTATGATACTCGCAAATATTTTAAAGAATTCAAAATTAATTACTGAAACGAATAACTTGATACCTTGTAGTATAGAATGCTAATATAAAATTTTCCTTGAATATTTGTGATTTTTTAGAGTGCATATCGGGATAAAAACCATACTGATATGGTAAAAATATATAACAGTCAATTTCTAAAATTTTTTTTAAAAATTCTCAAAAAAATCTTAAAAATTAGAAATTTGACTATGATATCATCTGCAAAAATAGTTTTCAAAATTTTGAAAAGAAAATATTAAAAAATATTTTTTCTCTTACATATTCATCTTGTATATCTGAAATTGGAAATGAAAATATGACTTTTTCTATCACGTCAACTTACGGCCACTTAAATATGACTAAAAAGGTTTTTTTATTTTTCATTTGAGAAAGATGATTCCCAATGAGGGTGGCCATTAAGTTCTAGATCTCAGATATTCAGGATTATGGGAAAAAAGACCCGAATGAAATTAGGTATCTATAATTGCCCATCTTTAATCGTTTCTAAGAATTAAAAATAAAGTAAAGATTAAATAGACATGATTTCGTTTAGGTCGTTAAGATGTGCAAAAAAAATTAAAACTAATAATGAATATAAAAGCTAATCAGCCCAAAAGAAAAACCTTGAATCAAAACAATGACTAGGGTAAAACCTAAGTTAAAAGAGCTTGACTGGGACAAAATCGATAAGTTAACAAGTATAAAAAGCTTGACCGGGATAAAATCGTAAAAGTTAATCGAGATGAAAGGGTTGCCTAGGAAAAAGCTGGCAAGTCAACCAGGATAAAAAGGTTGATCGGGACAAAATCAAGAAGTCAACTAGGATAAAAAGGTTAACTAAGACAAAGTGGATAAGTTCCACAAAGGATAAAAGAGTTGACTTGGACAAAATCGACAAGTCAACAAGGATATAAGGGGTGATTAGGACAAAACTAACAAGTCAACAAGGATAAAAAAGTTGACCAAGTCAAAATTTACAAGTCATTTGGGATAAAAAAGTTGATTGGGATAAAGCCGACAAGTGAACAGGGATAAAAAGTTTAACTGGGACAAAGCTAGCAAGTCAACAAGGATAAAAAGGTTGACTGAGGCGAAGCCGACAGGTCAACAAGAATAAAAAGGTTCACTAGGATAAAGCTGACTAGTCAACAGTGATAAAATATTGACTTAGACAAAGCCGATAAGTCAACAAAGATAAAAAATCGACTAGGACAAAGTTAACAAGTCAACAAGGATAAAAAGATTGACCGAGACAAAATTGGTAAGTCAAGTGGGATAAAAAGGTTGACTAAGACAAAGTTGACAAGTCAACAAAGGATAAAAGGGTTGACTAAGACCAAGCCGACAATTAAATAGGGATAAAAAGTTGACCAGGACAAAGCCAACAAGTCAATAGAGATAAAAAAGTTGACTGGGACAAAACCAATAAGTTAATAAGGATACAAAGGGTTGGCTTGGACAAAGCTGACAAGTGAACAAGGATAAAAAGGTTGATTGAGACAAAACTAACAAGTCAACTGAGATAAGGGTTAATTAGGAAAGAGTCACAAGTCAACAAGGATAAGAGGGTTGGCTAGGATAAAGCTGACAAGTCAACAAGGGTAAAAGGTTGACTGAGATAAAGCCAACAAGTTAACAGAGATAAAAGGGTTGACTGAGGCAAAGCCAATAAGTCAATAGGGATAAAAAAGTTGATTGGGACAAAGCCGACAAGTCAATAAGGATAAAAGGGTTGACTAGGACAAAGTTGACAAGTTAACAAAGGATAAAAGGTTGACTAGGACAAAGCCAACAAGTCAACAGTGTCGCAATGTGCCCCAAGGTGGATCCTCATACATCTATGGGTGCATAAGACTTAAAATATTTTTTTAACTTAGGAATGTCTTCTTGATTGAGACTTTTCCTTCGTGACGTGTTGAGAATGAGAAGGTATAAATTCTTGACTTATGACATAGTGAGAGGGACCATAAGATGAATCGCTCATCTTATTAGTCTCAAATGACCATCATAAAATGGCCAATGCTTGGAGTCGCCATCGATCATTTTAGGCTAGGCATGATCAGATACCTATTAAAACCTACGTTTTGAGTTACAAAACTAAAAACATCAATCTTGTGGTCTACGTAGTACAAAGATTTATCGTTTGGGTTTCAGAGTTAGTTACGCACAATAAGGTATAAACTTTTTTGTGACGCCTAAAATCGGTACCTTACTAGCTGTATCTGATCTCGGTTTCAATTGTTTCGATCTTACGTCATCATTATTTCAATATAACCCTCCTTTAATGCATGAATCTTACAGAAATACAAATCTAGGTTTCGATGAAAAACATTTAATCTCATATATGCCCTGGAGAGATAGGAAATATAGAGATTTTCAATAAAAATGACCTTTGGATTTTACTTTGAAAAATGGAATATTCCATTTTAGGCACTAGAGAGATACCCATGTGGAATATTACCCTCAGTTTTACTTGAAATGATTAGAAAAGAAGAATGCAAATAATCATTATGAAGAAATCATGTTAGTGAGGCAGTAAATGTAGTAACATAACATGGAATCATTCAATGCAATGATAAAGAAAAGGAATGGATTATTAGAATTTATCTCGCAATTAGCATCGATTATTTATGAATAACCAAATTGATAATTTTTTAGACATATCTGGGTTTTTTTATTGAACGAGATTTGTTTAACACATTCATGGAAGTCTAGAAAAAAGGAAAAAAATTATAGTTGGAAGATAGGGTTGGAGTATCCCTTCGAAAAGGTAAGGTTGGAGTGTCACCGTAGATGATAAATAATTTTGACAAGAAAAGATTTTTAAATCTTGACAATTTTGAAAAGCAGGGTTGGAGTGTTCTCTCTGAAGGCTAGGGTTGGAGTATCTCTAAAAGCTGCATATCTGACACTTCTTTAAAGAAGTTGAGTTAGAAACCTAAAATTGACAAAACTTTTTTATTTAGGAAATGTGTGAGCATTTTGACAAACTTTTGGTAAAAGAAATTATTCTCAATGAGGATGGAAAAGATGTAAAAAAATGTTTGTGCCTTGATACGAGCCTATGTGAGGTCAAAGCATGTTTTTGAGTCTAATTAGGGTAATATAGAGACATTCAAATGTCTCAAGATGAAACTTAGGAAAACAACTCAATTTTGACCATAACCAAAAACAGCGAACGGCATCACGTTATCCCCTTTTCTAAATTTATTCTAAAGTGGTTTGAAGGCTTTAGAGGGTGGACAAGACACTGTTAGGAAGTTAACTCGATGAGGTTCAATCTAAAAGTGTTCCCAATATCCCGAAAAGTCACTTTCCAAGGAAATAAATTTTGAAATTTGGATCAATTTTGCTGCTTGCAAAGCATACGAGAAACAAGCTATGTTTGAAAAATCAATCAGACTCATTTGGTATTGAAAAATTACAAATAATACCTTTCCAGAAAGGGAATTTAATGAACGTTTTAGGAAATATGTTTGAAAATTTTGGAAAAATCATTTAATAGGGCTGAACGACCCAATCAAAATACATGTTTTGATTCTAGAGGTTCTAGATAGTTTAGCTTTAAAAAATCATAGCTCTCTCATCCAAAATGACCCAGAGGTGAATAAGACATTGTTTAAAAGATAATTCTACACAATTTGAGAAGAAAATATAAAAAAATTCATGAAAAATCATTTAGGATTTTAAAATGATTTTTCAATTAGCAACAGTTGTGCTGCCAGTAGCGAACAAAGCAAAGCAGGGGATATTTCTTATTTTCTTTATGTTTACAAGTCCAAACTAGTCATTGGCATTCGAACATCCATGAATAAAGAGAAAGAGTGGCATGAGCATCATGAACTCATTTGCATAGCCCCAGAGTAGTTTGGGATGATGAAATAGCCCATTGATTATACCACTTAAGGTTTTAACTCAAAAACAAGGCACAAACATTTTGGGAATGAGTGCAAGGCCTTTTTTGTTGGAAAATAAGAAGATTTGAGCTCGTTTAACCAAGATTCTAGGTCTAGAAAACTTAATTTTTCCCAAGATGTTTTTATGCTAACTTTAAGGAAAATGCTAAGTTTGTGCTAGTCCTTATTGGTTGATGTCAACTTGCTTGGCTTAGAGAGGTTTTGAAAATTAGCTTTCGATAGCCATCAAACATCCATATTGACAGGGGGAAGACAACAAGCATACAAGGGGATGGCACATAGCATGAATGGGGATGCTAACTTTACCAATGGTCTAGACAAAAAAAGTGTTATGCATTTTGATAAGAAAATGTTATAGACACTGAAAATGACAATGATTCATGGAAGCTAATGTATAAATGTAAATGTGTTAGGCTAATGATTCATACATGGATTAAGGATAATAAGATCATGGATATGGCATAAAATGCATGAGCAAGAGATATCAAACTAATGAGGATGAAATAAGGCATTTTGCACATAAAAGGGGCATTAAGGCATCCAAATCTTAAACTACCACAACCAAAAGCCACAATAATGCATGATAACCCTAAGAGGGTGATGGAAACATGGAAAGCTCACTAAAATGATAAAGATGCTAAAAAACAAAAAATAAAAGTGATAAAGTGAGAAGTTATACCAATAAAATTTTACTTTTTGGCCAAATAATTGGAGCAGTAGATATGGCTTGAATTTTTCTCTTTTCCTTATTGTTAATAAGCAAGAAAAAGAGAGAAATAAAAAGGTTTTGGTTCTGGTATAGATAAGGGTGATTTTCAAAATGTGTAGAGGTTGAGCGTAAGTGTTTTAGAGCTATTTTTGGGTGCTGAGTGAAGAGCTATAGGATTTGGTTTCTTGGTGTAGGAATGTGTTTTGGAAGCTAAAAATGAGCTAAAATCTAACCTTTTCTAGCAGAATTATAAGTAGTTTATTTATACCAGCATTTTAAAGCCAATTTAAAGATGTTTTTCATTATTTCTCAAGGAGGACAAAATGGTGTCATCTTGATGGCTATAGAGTGGCTGTAGGGAGCAACTTACGGCCAATATGATGGACATAGGGTGGCTGGTTTAAATGCTGAAATGATTTTCCAACAAATAGGGTGGCTGATGGTGATCTTACTCAACAAACTAGGAAGGAGTAGGGTGATCATGTGACATTGACCTTTTTAATCTAGTTTAGACTTAAAAAAATGTTTTAATTAATTCAAAGTCCAAATTCATAATTTGATATTGGTTTTGATCTTTTTTATGCAAAAAATGAGTTAAAATCGAGTTTTTGATCAATATTAGATGAGTTAAAAATGCTCAGACCGTAGAAAATTAGCTCAGACAAAATAAAGTATCTACAGCTGCCACTCTTTGGTCGTTGTTGAGAATTAGGAATAGGGCAAAGACAAATAGACACTATTTTATCCAGGGTGGAACGACACTCCCTAGAACACATACAAAGAAATAAATTGTAATTAACTTCACTGTGATAAGTGTAGTGTGTTAGTAGCAATCCTGATAAAGGTTTAAGTGAATTTTGTAAGGTTTGCATCCCTACTAGGGTGTTAGGTTTTCTAAGGTTTGACCCCTTTAGGCAGGTATAGAGTAACATGGATTTTTGATGTTGGTGCTACTAGCTTGTGCAAGTTTTGACTTAAACTTTGGTGCCAGCAGCTCGTGTGGGCTTCAATTCAAGTGCTGCCAGCTTGTACGGGCTTTGACTTAGACTTGGGTGCCACCAACTTATGGACTTTGACTCAAACTTAGGTGCTACAAGCTTGAGTAGGCTTTGGAAAGGGTGCCACTAACTTGTGGGCTTTGGAAAGAGGGCCACTGACTTGTAGGCTTTAAAAAGGGTGCCACTAACTTATGAGGTTTGAAAAGGTGCCACTATCTTGTGGGCTTTGAAGAGGTGCCACTGACTTATGGGCTTTAAAGAGGTGCCACTGACTTGTGGGCTTTAGAAAGGGTGCCA
>JAQSVH010164745.1:0-24239 GCA_029448705.1 Adansonia digitata
TATTCAAAGCATTTAAAATTTTATAACTAACATACATAAACTCTCAATAGTTAATGAGTTTAACTAATTAAATTTAAAAAATATGATAAATCAATAATATACTCTATCGATAACATTTTCAAAGCTCTTTATATGATTTATTTTTTAATAAATTATTATTTTATTATATACAGACCTGCTCAAGGGTTACGCTACCCACCTGACCCAATTAGGCTTAGGCTTGGGTTCTAATATGTTTGTCTTAGATTAGCTCGATCTAGTCGAAACAATGATTTTAAATTAAAATAATATATTTTATTTAAATTTAATTATAAAATGTATAAATATTAATAAAAAATATTTTTAATGTGATAAACAGTAATTCTAGCTTAAATAGATAGGTTTAGGCACATTAAATAAGAGCTTAGGCTTGGGATTTTAAAAAATAATATTCCAAGTTATGAAATTTGAAACATCAATTTCGAGGTCTGCAAGGTCCAAAGATTTGTTAACTTGGTTCTAGACTTAGTTACGCATGAGGAAGTATTAACACCCAAAGGACGCCTAAAATCGGCAATCGCTAACATGTTTTGCTCTAGTTTTAATTTAATTGGTTCCATTTTAACATTATTTCAAAATAATCCCCTTTAATGCTAGATTTTTTTTGTGACAATTGTAGACCCAAGTTTTTAAAGAAAAATTAGATCATACATACACCCTAAAGGTAAGGGGAACGCAGGGATTTTTTTATGAAAATAATTTTTCAAATTAAATTTTAAAAATTAGAATATTTGGTGTTAGGCATTGGAGAGATACCGATGCAAAATATTACCTTGTAATTTTTTAAAATAATTTTAAAATATGTTTGCACATTACAAAGGAAAACATGTTAGTAAGATGAAAAAGAATATATCAACGTCGTATAAAAATAAACACATAAAAAATAAAAATTAGGGGTGATCAAAATGTATCTCATAATTGTCTGCGATTATTGAGGAATAACTAAAATGACAATTTTGAGAAATCAGTGGTAACTTGAGGGATAAAAAGAAGGTTTTAATTAGTAAACTTAAAAATGTCTAGGAGAGAGAATTTGGGTGTTGATTGAAATTGAAATGCTGGGTTGGAGTAACTCTTTGGAAGGTAGGGTTAGAGTATCCCCAATGGTGTGTTTGGATGTGTTTAAAAGGAGGTTTTGATTGAAAGAGTTTTTAGAAAGTTTAGGAAAGAGAAAATTCAATTTTAAATTAAAAGTAGGGTTGGAGTACCCTCTCAGAAAGCGAGGGTTGGAGTATCCCTAAAGGTGAAAATTTTATGTTTTAAAAAAAGGTTCTAATTAGGAATCTCAAAAGATCTACGAGAGAGAAAATTGAAGTTTTAAATGAAAAATGAAGTTAGTGTATCCCCTTAGAAAGTGAGGTTGGAGTTTCCTCAAAGACAAAATTTTATGTTTCAAAAAAGGTTTTAAATAGAAGTTCTAAAAAGGTCCAGGAGAAAAAAAATTCAGATGATACGTAAAAATCAAGGTTGGAGTATCCCCTCGAAGAGGTAGGGTTGAAGTATCCCTATTGATGAAAATTTTGATATTTATGGAGAAATATAACATTTTGGTTGAAAAAGGTATTTTGAAAATAGCAATTATGAATTCAAATAAAATTACCTTTTTGTTTTAGCCTTAATTCGAGCCTAGAAGGCTTGTTTTATAGTACGTGACTCCATAAAGAATCAATTAGATGCACATTAAGGTGTTTGAACATCTCGATAAAGGTGGGTTGGGAAACCTTAGAGACATCGAATGCCTCAGAGCGGGAATTTGGAAAAATAATTAATTTTGACAAATCCTGAAGACAAGGGACAACATTGCACTATTCCCTTTTATGAATTTATTTTGAGCAAATATGAAGGTTTTAAGAGCTACGTGAGCTACCACTGGAAAGGCGAATTGATAAGATTTAATATAAAAATATTCCAAAAATCTTAGAATATCACTTTCTATGTGAAATAAATTTTTGAAATTAGGTTTGTTTCAAGATTTGCAACATATGAAGGGGAATGGGTGCAATGGAACTTGGAAAATAGTTCTAGACTCATTCGATATCATTAAATTGCAAACGATACATTTTCATAAAGGGAACTTCACAAACTATCTAGAAAACTATTTAAAAAATCCATAAAAATTATCTGATGGGTCGAAATGGCCCAAACAAAATGCAGTTTGCTAGTTCTGAAGGTTCAAGATAGTAAGGGTTTGAAAAATTATAACTCCCTCATTTGGAATGTTATAGGTGCAAAAAAGACATTGTTAGAAAGGTAATTCAATGTTCTTTCAAGGAAAAAAATCAAAAACTTTAATAAAAAATATGGCTAGGTTGAAAAGTAATTTTTTAAGTGGTAGGTGCAGTGCTGCCAGAGCAAAACAAGGGTGTTTTTCCAGTATTTTTGGGTTACTTAGGACTAAACACAAACCATGGATGTCTAAATGTCGATAACAAAAAGAAGGGGGTGACAGGTGTCATGACTTCATTTTACAATCCTGAAGTAGATTGAGATGATGAAACATCTCATTAACCATGCCACAAATGAGGGGCCTAGACTCAAGATCAAAGCTTAATATTTTTAACAAATAAAAGGTGAATTTTTCTTTTGAAAAACAACATTTGGAGTTCATCTAACCATAAATCCAAACCTAGAAAGCTCAATTTATCCCCATGATTGAAGGACCAATTTTGTGAAAACATTAAATCCATGTTATTCTCTATTTATCGTAGGTAAAATGAATTTAACTTGGGTTTCTAAAAAAACATTGTAGTCAATAAGGAAACATTATGATAAACATAAGAACAAAATATGGCATGCATGAAAATGCACATGGATGACTCGTTTAATCAAAAAGATGCCATTTTTGGCAAACAAAAATATGGCAAAATGCAAGGAAATGAGTAAGAAGGATACACTGACATAATAACTTCATAAATGACATCAAGACTCATGCTACAAAAAATAATATGAACATGTTTAAACAAGGAAAAACATGCTAGAATTTGAAGATGATATTTTTGTTCGATAAAGCCTACCAAAATGCAAAAAAAAGTATAAATTTGCACAAAACACGTTAGGGTGAAAATTCAAGTGTGATTTGAACATTCAAAAGTGGATAAAACATGACAAGAAATGCATGGACTGGGACTGTTGTGATCGCAAATATAAAACATGGCATATTTAACCAAGGGACTATTGTGATGGCAAATATAAAACACGGCATATTTGACCATCCAAGCAACATCAAGGCATAAAGAAGGTCATCAAAATCCTAAGACTACCACAACCAAGGCCATAATAATGCATAAGAATCTTAGTAGGGTAATGGTAACATAAAGAATATTGAGAGAATATATGAAAGTGCATGTTTTCTCTTAAGAATGTGTCTTTATGTAGAATGTAGAGAGTAGTATGTTATGTGTTGTAAAGTTGTACATATCCTTCTCAATTGAGCCAAAGTTGGCATATAGAGCCATGTGAATATGAAGATAAAGAATGCAAAGGAAAGGTATTATAGGGTTTTAGTGCATGTACCTCATGTGGGACAAGATACTATGCTAAATTGCCAGCAAACTCGTTGGTTTCCTTAGCAAAAATAGTGAATCAAGGCCACTTTATGCAACTAAGCATTGAGAAAAACTAGTCTTAACCTTTAGCAACTTGCATAATGTCATAAATGTCCCTTTTCCATAGCTATTAGGCTTGAAAATTTTGTTCAAATCCAATCACAAGTTCAAAGCTGAGGCTTGGTATAAATTTGATTATTTTTTGTGCAAAAAACATGTTTAAGTCAAATTTTTAGATCAATGGTGTAAAGGCTGAAAATAATTTGAACTAGGTAAAAATGCCTTATTTTGTCCATACAAAGCATTTTGTATCAATACACAAGGCAAATTTGCCCACCAGTATCGATACAATGAAGTTTGTATCGATCCCAAGAAAAAAAATGTTCCAGTATTGAGATTTGGAGACATGTATCGATGCTTTTGCTTGTGTATAGATACATTTGGCCAAAAATCATGATTTTAGCTACTGTCAAGGCCTGTATTGATACAAACATGCTAAATATTGATACCACATCTTAGATATTGATATCAACCCTCTTGTATCAACACTACATGTTAAATTTTGAATTTTTAGGGATGTCAAAGCTTGGTATCAATATCAACGCCCCAACATGACTTGCATGTACCTTACGCTCTCTAAATACCTCACCTTGGTCAAAAATAATGGCAAATTGACTAGTGCTTGTTCGAATGACTCCAAGGATGCCTAAGATAATGACCTCCGATGCCTTGGATGATGGATTGGAAATATGTTATGTCTACAAATTGATCATTAGTATTCTCGAGACTTTTCATCATCATGCTTTTAAAAAAAATTACTTTTTAGGAAAATTCTTATCTTATTAAATACGTAACATGCATGTCATAAAATGATGTCACTTTAGAGAAAAGAGCTTTTCAAAATAAAGGTTGCTTTTTTTCCCTAGATAAGCCAGCAATAGTATTAGGGTGATTTCATTAATTTCCTAGCTTTTCAAAATAAGGGTTGCTTGCATCTTCTCTTATTGTTTCATCAATCTTTCTCATGTTTCACAATAGTTTGCCTTCATCCTTTCTAGGCATGCTAGGAATTAATCTCCCATGGTCAATGGCATTTGATAGTCTCGACATTTCTACTCTAAAGGAGAAAAATTTTTTAAAGAACTCTTAAATCGAAGAAAACATTTATTTTGCCCCCTTACCCTTATGAAATGCATGTATGGATGCATATACACAAATGGCTGTAAGAGTGGAATTAATGTAATGTCAAAAAAGAGTATGTGAATATATACAAAAGACCCATGGTTAAAAAAGACAACCTCAAAATAAAATTAAAACAATGTGGTGCCTTAAGGGAGAATAATCAATCTTATTATAAGGGTACAATGGTTGTTCATCATTGCCCTATGTAAAAAGGAAAAAAGGTTAGCATAGAAAATTAAGAATTAATACAGAAAAAAATTTTGCCCCAAGCAGACCTTTTAGGGCATTACAATGCCTTTTAAGGCAAATGAAAAGGCCTTGTTGTTGGCAATGACATATGAACGTCATCACCTGACCTACATATCTACCATGTAGTTAAGACCACACATATGACTGGCAAGGCAAATGAGCAATAATGTTTGCTCATCATCGCTTGATATCTAAATTAAAATAATGATGGCATCTTTTAAGGTGAAAAAAAGATCTTACTATAAACGATGATGTTCGATCATCACTTGATTTGCATGCTCAGTATGTAAAATAAAAGGAAAAGGGTAAGACATATTCCCTATATTTACCTAATTTGGTAATTTCTAATATCACGTATGGGTGTAGCTAATAAGGTCCTTATGGTTCATTGCAAGAGGTACAACTTAGACATCTAAACAAGTTCTCAAATTGTTCCCTAAGCCTGGTAAGAACTAACAAGGTACACTAGTCCTTAACCATTGTCGGTTTATGTTAGAAAAGGAATGAGAGTATCTTCCATGCCTATAATAAGGCTAAACCTTAAGCAAGTGTACGAATTTACACCTAGTAGGTTTTTCACTAGCCGAGACAAAGGCTAACACCTCAGATGATAGAGCTAATTTACTGCTCCCTAAAATATTAGGTAACCTATGCCTCCTCCGTATGCCCAGAGGAGAATCTAATGGATATGCACATGTACAATGTGTGTGGGGAACAAACAAACCTTTTGTGAGTCGATTCTATCAAAAATAGTAAAAACCCTTATCCCAAATTCCCTGCAAAATAATATAAAAATAGATAGACAAATAAAAAAATGTTAGCAAAAAAATATGAACAATATAAACAAGAACTTCCATATAAATAAAAAAATTATTTTGGAAACACTAGGAATTATGGTTAAATACTGGTCGAGACCGAATTAATCAAAATTTAGTTAACACGTGATTAATTTTAGGCCTAACTCTTAAACCCATCCCTAATGAAGTCACCAAACTATCACAACATAGCCAGGATATGAATCCTATCTGGCCCGACCTAAAAGGTGGTTGTACCTCTTGTTCATATGTATATCTATATATTTTTATTTTTCATTAATAGAGGCTGTATCATTATTGTTTTTATCATTTTTGGGGATTAAATTGTCTAGATGAATTGTTCACTCGAGTTAACACTAAATATCATTACAAAATGACTATTTATTTTTCTTGGAATAGCCACCAAATTTTGGCTAGCTGAAAATGGTCACCTACTAGAGTTCATATTTCAAGGGTTACGAAACCCTTAAAACAAACTCAAAGGTCCGTAATAATACTAAAGATCACATGAACGGATTCGAGAGTCGATTACAATCACAAGCAAAGATCAATCCCTCTTATGATGCCCAACAATTGGTACCTTGTTAATCACATGTTAACATTTGATCTTTATTCGATTTCAGTACCGATATTTAATTATAATTCCTATAGTTCAAAATTTTCTAAAATCTTAATTTATTATTCTGTATGAGAAAATTAAGTTTTCAACATTTGAAAAATTAAAATATCTTTCACACCCCACTGGAATGTGGGAGAATTATGAAAAGTTTTATTTTTGTGAAATTCAAAAAATCTTAATTTTTCTCATTTTTTAAAAAGGATGTCTTGTTATTAAAATAATCCGCAAAATTCCTTCTATACGCTAGGTGAAACTCCACGTACTACTTCAACTAGAGAGATTGTCTTAATTTTAAAACTTCCAATTTTAATGAAAAATAATAAAAATTTATTCTAAGACTCAGTTTTAACAAAAAGTACAAAACTAGACTCTAAGGACTTGGATTTGGTTGAATAGACCAAAATGTCCCCTAAAGTGCACCTTCAACATGAAAGCATCTCAATGACCCTAAAAGACTCGATTTTAAGATAAATTACTAAAATGTCCCTAAGGTATACCTTCATCATGAAAGTATCTTAGCAACCCTACAAGATTTGATGATATCATAATGAACGAACCTATTCCTATTGTGTACCCTCGACATAGAAGTATCCCAATGATCACATAGGACTTGGCTCTAATGCCTATTATTAAAATGTCCTTAAGGTTTACCTTCAACATTAAAGTATCCTAGTAACCCTAAAGGACTTAATAACTTCATAAAAAGATGAACATATCCCTATTATGTGCCTTTAACATAAAAATGTCCCAAGATCATAAAAAACTTAGTTTTAGGGTAAATTACTAAAAATGCCACTAGGGTATACTTTCGGCGTATAAATGTCTAGTACCTAAAGGAAACTATATAATATGAAATAACAATTTTACCCTAAATGGGTAGCTTTGACATCGAATATGACATAAAATTCAAAAATTACTAATAGATCCCTAATTTTCTCAAAATTGCATTTTAGCCTCAAAATGGCCAAAAATGCTAGAATTGTTTTTAAATGACCAAAATATCCTAAATGGGTAATTTAATTTAAGAAATAACCTTTTTAACCTTATAATGTAAGGTTTTTCTAATAGACCCCAAACTTTTCCAATTTTACAAAATATTTCATACCTCTGCAAAATCAAATATGAAACGTATCAAAATCAACATGAAAACATACCAAATATCACCAAAACCATTTAGCTAGACACCCTTCTCCTTGGAACAATTTTTTCAACATTTTATAGGCAAGTCTCTAATGGATTTAAATGTATGAAATGCATTCAAACATATTACAAATGCATGAAAGACACCCTTAAAGGTCCATGAAGCATTCAACAAGCTTGGATGGCCTTGGAAAAAGTTTTACATTTTTTGTAATTTAGTCCTTATGTTTTCCATAGTCATAAAATAAACTAAAAATCAAAAACATCACCAAATCACCCATGATAAATTCGGCCAAGTATGGAAATACCTTTGTAAGGCTTTTAAAATTTTTGAAAATTTATTTTTAGGCCCCTTGAAGTTTCAAACATTTCAAAATAATCTAAATTACCATAAAATCAAGTCTTGGCAATGTGTCTCCCATGAAAGAAGCACGTGTAATTTAAAAGTATTTCTTGATGGGTACATGTCATCTTGGCTGGATTTTTTTCCTTTTTTTAACATGATAAGAACGAGAATGTATGAATTATTGGCTCTTGGCGATGAAAGGGAATTGTCAAACGAATTTTTCCCCTAACTAGTCTTGGATGGCCACCATTAAGTGGCCAACAATTAGAGCCACCATTGATCATTTAGGCTATGCAAGATCGAATGCCTATTAAATGTGATATTCAGAGTTACAAAACTTAAAACATCAATTCCATGGTTAGCGTAATTTAAAGATTCAACAGTTGGGTTTAAGAGTTGGTTATGCTCAATAACATACAAACCTCCCTGCGATGCTTAAAATCGGTATTTTTCTAGCCATGTCTTAATTTGGTTTTGATTTCCTCAGTTTTCACTCAGTATTATTTAATGTAATCCCCTTTTTAATGCATGAATTTTGTATAAAATAGTAAATGTAGGTTTTAAAGAAAATTTAAGTCTCATATGCACCTCCGATAGGTAGAAAACATAGAGATTATGACTAAAAATTATCTCCAAAATTACTTTTTAAAATCAAATATTCTCTGTCAAGCACTAGAAAAATACAAACATGAAATATTACCTTTGTGATTTTTTTAAATAATTTTTGAATATACAAATGCAAGATAAAAAATACAAGGGAAAACATGTTAGTAAAATGGAAAAAAAATAACATAGCATAAAAAAATCACATAGAAAAGGGCAAAAGAAGAAGCGATGATCGAAATGTAGCTAATTATTCTCATCAGTTACCAAACCCAGCCAAAAATTTTAGATATGCATTAGGATCCATTAACTAATCAAAAAGTGAAAATCAAATTTCAATTTTGAAAAGTCTGAAGGAAATTCTGGGAGAGAAAATTTGATTTTTTTTCTTAACAATTTTGAGAAAAATGAGATTGAAAAACTTAACTTGATGAAATTTGATATTTCTTGACAATTTTTTAAAAAATGGGTTAAAGTATCCCCTCTAAAGACAGGGTTATAGTATTCCCATAGATGAAAACTTTGTTAAGTTTTAAATTTTGAATGAAGTTTGTAAAAGTAGGGTTAAAGTATCCCTCGAAAAATGAGTTTGGAGTATCTGCAATGAAAACTTCAATGATTTTAGAAGGATGGGCTTGAAAACCTCATATTAACAAAGATTCGATAATTTCTTGACAAAATGACATCTTGACAATTTCTTGACCAAAAGGTGATTTTTGATTTAAAAAAAGGCAAAAATTCAAGTTGATAAAAATAAAAGTACCTATGTCTTAATCTGAGTCTAAGAAAGTTAACATGATTTTTTGACTTAATGGGGTTAATCAGGTTCACTTAGAGATATCTGAATGCCTTAAAGTGGAAATTCAAAGAAATTTGATTGATTTTGATGAATGCTAAAATAGGGCATAACATTGCGTTCTCCCTATTTTTTATTTTATTCTAGACTAATCCTAAGGTTTTACGAGTTAGGTGAGGTACCATTGGAAAGGTCACTTGATAAGGTTAATATAAAAATATTTTAAACATTCTAGATAGCATATGTAGAGGAAAGAGAGTGGCAAACTTTGAAAAATCAATCGTGGTTCATACAAAATTGTTAGACCACAAATGATATCTTTCCAAAAAGGGAACTTCATGAACTTTTTAGGAAAAATATTTTAAAATTTTTATTAAAAAAATCATTTGATAGGCCGAAATGGCACAAACATAATGTAATTTGCTAATTTTAGGGGTTTGGGACAACGTAGGTTCAAAAAATCACACTCTTTTATTTGGAATGATCCAAGGGCAATGACATACCTTTGGACAAGTAATTTGATGCCTTTTTAGGTAAAAATATCAAAAAAAAATTATAAAAATCTTTTGTAGTTCAAAAATGATTTTTTAATCCATGATTACAGTGCTACCAAGACAAAAAAAAAGAGTTTCAATTTTTCTAAGTTTCTTAGGTCTAGACTTTAGCTATGTAGGGAAATAGTGACATAGGCTTCACAAGTTCATCTCATATTCCTAGAGTGATTTGGGATGATGAAGCAACCCGTTGACCATGCCACAATGATTCTAGACAAGTAATAAGGCACAAACTTCTTGGAATAAGAAAGAAAGTATTTTTATTTTTGAAAACAAGAATTTTGGCCTTAAAAACCTTTGAATCCAAACATAAAGGCTTAATTTTTCCCCAAGATAGGAAAACCAATGAGATAAAAATCTTAAGTCCATGTTAATCTTCGTCTATTAAGGTTGACATGGCTTTAACTTAGGGAAGTTTTTAGAAAATCAGATTTGGACAGAAAGCAAGTATCTTAACAAACATGAAATGGACCAAACATGACATTCATGTAAATAAGCATAGAAAACATGTTTAGACATGGAAAGATGGCATTTTGACATGATATTAGTAAAAAAAATCCACGAAAATGACAATGAAATGCATGAACATATTAGTTTCAAGAATAACAACAAGAATTATGCCATGGAAATGTTGTGAGCATGCTTAAATAAAGATGAACAACTAGCTAGAATTTCATGGTCGCATCAAAGCATATTTTCAAGAAAGCTAAGCACATGGCATCAAAGAAACATGTTAGAGGTATCAATAAAGCATGAAAGATCCAAAGTCTACCACATCCATCGCCATAAAATGCATGAGTTTTCCTAGAAAAAGAGGATCATTGTTACATGGATTTTTTGGCTTATTAAAGTGATGGAGATGATGAAAAGCAAAAACTAAATGAAAAAAGGTTAAAAAAATATACCAACAAGCCTTAAACCTAATACTTTCCTTTAAGCAGCAGCTTTGAGCTCATTTTCCTCCTTATTTTTTTTTTTGGCTTAGCAAGAAGATGATCACCAGAAGAAGTTTTTTTATTATAATATTGATGGAGAGGAGTTTAAAGGAAGAAAATAAGTGAATAGATAAGTTTTTGGAATTTTTTGGTAAGGGTTTGGAAGAGCTACGAGAATAAAGTTTTTGGCTAAGGGGAAGTAAACAATGGAATAGTGTTTTTGCGAGTGTTTTTTTTCTATCCTTTGCTCAGCCAAAATTGGCTCTTTTATAGGTAAATGATCAGCCAAGATTTGAAGGCCAAAAGTGAAGGCAATTTTGAATTTTCTCAATGCCTCATAGGGGTAACCTTAAGTACTATACACATCTAGCCAAAATTCCATTGGCTAACATGATCTGAGTGGTTGAACAGAGCTATTGGTGAAGTCTACAGATGAAAAAGACAAACTTTGCCCTTGAACAAACCATTTACTTCATGAAAATATCTTATTTTCAAGCTATTTTGGGCCTTAAATTTTGTTAAAACCCAATCATAAGTCCAAAGTAAAGGCTTGATATGAATTTTGATGATTTTTAATACCAAAAATATGTTTAACTTGGACTTTTGGATCAATGGTGTAAAAGGTAAAAAAAAGCACAAATTGGGCAAAAATGCCTTATTGTATCGATACATTGCTAATTGTAATGATACATCTATGCAAAAAATCCAAAACGTATCGATACATTTACTTATATATCAATTACATTCCTAGAATTTATAGATACAATTACTTATGTATCAATACATTTTGTCCAAAAATCAAATTTTAACTACTGCTAAGCCTTGTATCGACACATTTGGCCAATGTATTGATACAAAAAGCAAATGTATCTATACAAGCCTCATTATATCAATACAACCTGTGAAATTTGGAAATTTGATGATATGCTAGCTTATATTGAAACATAAAGGCCATGTATCGATACATTAATGCAAAAATTTGAATTTTTCATATTTTGGTCTTTTGAACACCTCACTTTAGTTAGGAGTGATGGATAGTAACCTATGCTTATCCGTATAACCTCAGTGGCACATCGAATAATGACCTTTGATGCCTCATTTTTACATTTTTCTTTAATGCGATCCATGGGCATTTTAAACCTTCCCAAAAACTTTTTTCCACCTGGTGTTGTGTCACTTAAAAATGCATGAAGACATGGAACTTGCATTTGTCCCCACTTTTTTATTTTTAATTTTTATTTCTATTACCTTTCGATTATATCCTAGGATGCTAGAAATTGGCCAAAACAAAAGAGGGGGTCTACAACTACCCCTCTTTAGCTATTGGTAAGTATTAGGATCAAGGCAAAGACTAATAGACATCATTTTGTCCGAGGCATTTTTTATGCTACCTTATGTTCTGTAATGTAAAGACTAAAATTAATGTAACACTGAGATAAAACACAATTTTGGCAATGATTCTAGGATTTTTTTTTTTTTGCAAAAAAAAAGAAAGTTTGAATTTTTGGATGAAAAACCTAGACTGTAATCCTAGGCTCAACCTATACCTAGGTTTGACTTAAAAAAGATAGAGTGCCAATATGCCAAATCATAGCCAGCAACATTGGATTTTTAAAATGATTTTTTGACAAATTCCAAATAAAAGACCTAGACTATGATCCTGGGCTTGATCTATCCCTAGATTCAACTTAAAAATAACAGAGTGCCAATCTGTCGAATCACTACTAGAAACATCAAATTTTTGAAAGGATTTTTTTGACAAATTTTAGATAAAAGACCTAGACTATGATCTTAAGCTCAACCTATCCCTAGTTTTGACTTATAATGACAAAATGATAATGTGTCAAATCACGGCTAGCAACATCGACCTTTTAAAAGGATTTCTTGATAAATTGTGGATACAAGGCCTAGACAATGATCCTAAGCTTGACCTATCCCTAGGTTTGACTTAAAAATAGTAGAATGCCAATGTGCCAAATCACTACTAGTAACATCAAAATTTTGAAAGTTTTTCTGACAAATTTTTTATAAAAAAATCTAAACTACGATCTTAGGCTTGATCTATCCCTAGGTTTAACTTCAAAATGACAAAATGCAAATATGCTAAATCATAGCCAACAATATTGGACTTTCAAAAAGATTTGGGACAAATTTCAGATAAAAAACGTAGGCTATGATCCTAGCTTCCACCTATCCCTAGGTTCGACTAAAAAATGATAGAATGCTAATATGCCAAATCACGGCCAGCAATATTAGACTTTGAAAGGATTTCTTGACAGAGGGTCTTAACTATGGTTCCTAATTAAGGTTCTTAATTAAGGCCCTAATAAGTTGAATCACTACGTTCTAGCAATATTGGACTTTGAAAGGATTTCTTGAAAGAGGGTTTAACTAAGGTTCTTAACTAAGATTCTTAACAAAAGCTCAGTTCTTGACATAAATAAGTTCTCAACAAAGGTTCTTAGAGAAGATTTTAGACATAGATTCTTAATAAAGGCTCTTAAAAAAGGTTCTAGACATAAGTTCTTAACAAAGGTTTTTGACATATGTTCTAGACATAAGTTCTTAACAAAGGCTTTAATTAGTCATTCTGACCTATCGACATCAACAGGTTTTGACTTTTGATGACATGATGGTAAAGGCCAATTAGACAAGATTTACCTACTGATATCATTAGGCTTAGATTTTCTAGATAGGATAGCTCAAAGAGATACGGTTCTAAATAAAGGACTTTTTGATTTGGTAAGTTTTATGTAAAAGGCTCTTACTAGGAAGTTTTTCAAAGTTTGATAGGTTCTGCTTGGACATGATGTTGATAGGATGATGTTATAAACTAACAATATGAACGCATGATGTGATAATACGAATGCAACTTTCTTGATAACAAGATTATATAATTGTGACATGAAGTCGAACATAAGAATAGTCTGGGAGTTCTAACAACCATTTCTTTAATGCCTCAGGTTAAGGTGCTGACATCAAACTTGATGGGCTTTGAGATCATGACTTTTCTTGGATGATTTAGTTTTTAGATGACTTTAGAAATCTAATGGCCTTTTTAAAAGTTCATGGATTTGGTGTTTTTTAACTTCAAGAGGTTTAATGGTTTCTTTTGACGGGGTTGACTAGTTTTGTTGATCGATTAAAAGCCAGGTAACTATTTGTATATCTTAACTAGTTTGGTTAATGTTTGAGTTTCAATAGGATCTTTGACTGGATATACAAATTTGGCTTAGGGTTAGTTCTTATGGATTTTTTTTGTGATTGATGGCTTTAAGAGGCTAGGAATGGTTTGACATGTAATCATGACTGGTATGCTACTCGATTGATAATATACGGTGGTTTTTTCTGATAAGGATGGTTAGTATTATTGATAATTTAAAGATTAGGTGACTATTTACATGTCTTAACTAATTTGGTTAGTGTTTAAGTCTTGATGGGATTCTTAATTGGGGTGTATAAGCTTGGCCTGGGTTAGTTTTCATGGTTCTTAAGAACTGATGACTCTGAAAAACCAGGAACTATTTGACTCATGATCATACAAGCATGTTTTAAGTGTGAGGATTCATGGTCTCGATAATCAAGGTGTGAACAGAGCTCCTCATGTTCTCCTCGCCTTTTCTATGTAATATCAAGAAATCCTGATATGAATCCTATTTGATTATCAAGTATTATCAACTAAATGACAAGCATGATGCAATGTAGCTATAATGTGAGAAGGTTAAAAAACAAGATGGTGTTTTATTCATGACAAGAAAGGTGATACAATTGTGTTTAATATTGACAAAAATTATAATGACAATAAAATATAATGACAAGAATGTAATCTTTTGGGTAATTGATGCCCCTGATAGTCATGACATGAATTTTTTATCCAATGCACCATGAGATATTTCCCAGATGATCAAAATGTATGATGTGAGCTAATCTTTTGAAGACCATTAAGGTTACCCTATGTCATTTGACAATTGCCCTTGACTTGAGAGAGGTTTAACTTGGTCGAGGTTGGTTTTGATCTGAGGTTTGATCAAGGGTTGAGTTGGAATGGGATTTAATTTGTCAAGATTAAGATTAGGCAAAGGTTCGATTGGGGTTTTTTTATGCGAATCTTGGATAAAATTTTATTTAGTTTGGGTTTAATCAAGACTGTTTTTTTACTCTTTTCCTTGATTTTTTTTATTTTAATGATTTCTTGACAGAGGATGCCCTTTCAAGTTTTCATCCTTTAGGCATAATATTTCTTGATAGAGTCTGAATTTACTAGGTTGGGCATGATGTTGCCATCCATTTCCATTAGGATTAAGGCCTTCTAGGGAAAGCTTGTTTCATAACATAAAGTCCCTCCCAATTAGGGGTCCACTTGCCTCGGGTGTCTTAATGGATTGGAAAAAAATTTTTAAGAATTATTTTTCCCTCATAGAAGCATCATAGGTGGATTTTTTTATCATAAGCCCTTATCATACATCTTTGATACATTTAATCACGGCAAATGGCTTTCAGTCATTTTTTTAATAAAGTGTAGTTGATTATGCCGATTCCTAACCCATTCAGCTTCTTCGAGTTTGGCCTCCATCAAGACTCTTAGAGAAAAGATCTCGACTTCTATAGGTAAGATGGCTTTCATCCCATAAATAAGGGAAAAGAAGATAGCACTCATGGAAGTTTAGACTGTAGCTCGATATGCATAGAGTGAAAGGATATTTTCTTATGCCAATCTTTGTAAGTCTCGGCCATTTTCTTGACTATCTTGTTGATATTCTTATTAGCCACTTCAATTGCTTCACTTATTTTCAGGTAGTATAGCACAGAGTTATGATGTTGGATTTTAAATTAGGAACATATTACTTGCATCATGTTGTTTTTTAAGTTGCAAGCATTATCAATAATGATTTATTTAGGAAGTCCATATCAATAGATGATGTCTCATTTTATGAAATTGTAGACAATCAACTTAGTGACATTAGTATATAAGGCCAGCTTCACCTATTTAGTGAAATAATCGATTGCCACTAGGATAAACCAGTGTCCGTTGGAAGCCTTAGGGGTGATGGGCCCAATCATATCCATGCCCACATAGAAAAGGGCTATGAGTATATCATGACATGAAGCGATAATGGTGGGACGTTGATCTTTTCTTCATAAATTTGACACTTGTAACATTTTTTTAGCGTAGTTGATATTTTCCTTTTCAAGCATTAGTGAGTAATAGCTTGATCTCATGATTTGCTTGGTCATCCAATGCCCATTAGCATACATGCCACAGATCCCCTCATGAACTTCTTCTAGGATCTTTTTGGCTTCAGAAGCATTAATGTGTCTGAGCAACACTTGATCTTGGCTTTTCTTGTATAAGGTTTCCCCATCTAGAATGAACCCCTTAGCATTCAATTATGGTCTTCGATCATTCTCTATGGTAGGCTCGAGTTACTATTGATCGTTAATGTAGCAGAGGATGTTCTGATATCATGATAGGTCATCCTTCTCTTTTGACATTTTGATAATGTGCTAGAGTCGTTTAAATACTTATCTGAATGGGAACGACACCTTATTCTCGATTAACTTTGAACATGGATAATAAAGTGGCTAAGGCATCGGCTATTTGGTTTTTTTCTTGAGGTAAAGTGCTGAAAGCTAATATCATCAAATTTTTTTTTAAGTTCTGAGATCAGTTTCCCATAATAAATTAATTTAGCATTGCTAGTTTGCCATTCTTCTTTCAGTTAGTAGATGACTAAGGCTTAGCCCTCAAAAACTCGTAAAATCTTAACATTTATCTCGATAGCTACTTTGAGTCCCATGAAATAGGCTTCATATTTTGCTATATTGTTAGTGCGGTCAATGTTTAACCTGGCTGTAATAGTATAGTGACTCCTATTAGGTGAAATTAGTATTGCCCTGATTCCATACCCCAAAGCATTTACCATTCCTTCAAAGTACTTTTTCCATGATCAGTCATACTTAGTGATATCTTCCCCCTTAGTGATGCGCATTAGATCTTCATTTAGGAAATCAAAGTTTAAAGGTTCGTAGTTACTTGTTACCTAGCTTGCTAAAAAGTCAGCTATCGTGCTACCTTTAATGGCCTTTTGGCTGACACAAACAATATCGTATTCAAAAAGCAAGAGTTACCATCTAGTCAATTTTTTTGATAGTGCAGGGCTTTGCATATATACTTGATAGGGTGAAGTCTCGCAATTAACCATGTGGTATGGTATATAACACGTGTTTCCTAAGTCTTTGGGCCATCCAAACTAAAGCATAGCATAATTTCTCAATTGTGGCTCAAGTAGTAAATTGCTTGCTCTTTTTTTCCCAACTTATCATGCTGTTCGAGCACACTACTCATAGACTTGTCGAAGACTACTAGGTAGAAGATCAAAGGTCAACCAAGAGCTAGCAGTACTAATACTAGTGGGTTTGACAAATAGTGTTTGAGCTTGTCGAAGGTATTTAACATTCTCATTCCATTCTCTAGAATTTTGTTTGCAAAAAAGCATAAAGATAGGGTCACATTTGTTAGTGAGTTAGGATATTAATTTGGAAATGTAGTTTAGTCTTCCCAAAAAACTTCTCACCTTCTTTTGGGTTCAAGGTGGTGGCATGTTTTGAATAGCTTTGACCTTATCTGGGTCAACTTCTAGTCCTTTTTTGTTGGTAATGAAGCCTAATAGCTTACTTAAGGTGACACCAAAAGTAAATTTTATGGCTTCAACTTTTGCTAAAATTTTCATAGTCATTTGAAGAGCTTTTGAAAATTTATGACAATCTTCTTTTATTGACTTGGCGATCATATCATCCATGTAGACCTTATTTCTTTATGCACTAAATCAAGGAATAGTGTCACTGTGGCCTTTCAGTAAATTGCCTTGGCATTTTTTAGTCTGAATGGCATGACTTTATAGTAAAATATGCCCTATATGGTTATGAAGGTAGTTTTCTTAAGGTCTTCAAGTGTCATTTTGATTTGGTTATAATTTGAGAATCCATCCATGAAGGAGAATAAAGAGTTCTTGGTTATGTTGTTGACTAGAAAGTCGATATGTGGTAATGAGAAGCTATTTTTTGGACTAGCCTAGTTCAAATCCTAATAATCAACACACATCCATGCTTTGCCATCTTTTTTAGGGACTAGGACAATATTGGCAACCCATTTTAGATATTTGACTACTTTAAGGAATCTTGCTTCGAATTGTTTCTTGGCTTCTTCCTTGATCTCAAAAAGCATCTGCGATTTCATCATCCTTAACTTTTGTTAGATTGGTTTGCATTTTGATTTGAGAGAGAGCCTTTAAACCATAATGTCAGTGTCCAAACTAGGCATGTCTTGGTATAACCAAGCGAATACGTCACGATACTCTTAAAGTAAGTTTATTAATTTGGTTTTAATAGAAGATCTTATGGAAGTTTCAATTTTGACCTTTTTTTTATCTTCTTTTGTCCCCAAATTTATAATTTTAGTTGGCTCTTCATTGGGCAAAATCTATTTTTCTTCATGCTTAACTAATCGTAACAGATCTGCTGGCACGAAATTCTCCTTATAATCTTTTTTAGAATCATCTTCACCAATATAGACTAACTGTTCAGAATCAATCTTCGGGATTCATGGGAAATATCCATGTTACTTTTATTAGAGCACCTGAAAGGAGATAAACAATATAGACAAAAATATATAGAGAGAGGGAATTTAAGAAAGGGCAAAAAAGAATGAACAAAAAAGATAAAATGTTTAAGGCAAAAGTCATTTTTATTGATAATATCTGATAAAAAAATGCCCATTACAGGATCCCTATGAGCTATTAGGCAAAAGTAAGTTAATTCTCAATGTTACACGAAAATAGACTTAAAAAGCATAGGGGTTTTCGACATAGCCCCGTTGTCAAAAATAAACATTGGTGAATGGGGGTAGGTTTCATCACTCAACTTTGACAGGCTTGGCTAATCATCAAAGGCATAGATGTTAAGGTTGTAGAGGGCCCAATTCAAAATGAGCAAGACATCTTTGGCTTTCCCTTCTTTTGCCTAATTGTGGGCCCTTTTTCCAGTAGTCCCAATTATCTGAGACTAGAAATATAGCTATCGCCCTGATAGATGTTGACTTCTACCAAGTGGACTTTACACTTTTAGGACTAATTTAGTCATCCCTAGATGATTGTATTAGCATGTGATAGAAAAGTGCAATTTTGAAGGTCAATCTCAGATAAAAAGAACAAATATTAAGAGAAATTTTTTAAATATTTTCTTTTCAAACTTTGAAACCCATTTCTTAGATGAAATCATGGCCAAATTTCTCATTTTAGGAATTTTCTAAGAATTTTTGGTAGAGTTGGAAAATTACTATCGTATATTTTTATTAATACCTGTGTAGTATTTATATCAATATGCATTCCAAAGAATTAGAAATAATTCAAGAAAAAATCAGTATTGGCATTTTATACCATGAGGTGTCAAGTTATTTAATTTATTCATTAAAGTTGAATTTTCCATCGTACCATAAGTATTATGCTCGTGAATTTTTTTTTGACTAAATTTATGTCAATTTTAGATTTCCGTCCTTTCCATTTTGAATAATTAATATTTTGAATAATGAATGGAATTCAACTCTTTTTTTATAAGTGTAAATATATTTTTTGGAATTTTTCGATTTCAAAATACGAGTTATCTTTATTTGTAAAGTTTTGATAGAATTTTCTCAAGTTTTGAACTTCAAAATTCTTTAAACATACCTATTAAATTACCATAAAATCAGCTTTGAAATTTTCAAATCCAATTTGTGGGTTTTTCTCATTTCCCAGTCATAGAGCTTTCTACTTCATAGAATTTTTAGGTTGGATTTTCTTGAGTTTTTTTATTAAATATATATTAATTTAGTTTTTGAAATTTTAATTTATTTTATGAATTTTGCATTTTTTAAATATTAATTTTTTTCATAAAGATTTTTTTCGTAAAATTTTATGAGCTTCGTTTTAATCATCGAATCAAATGATCTTATCTTGATCATCATTGACAAGATTTTGATATGACAAATGGTACATATATTTTTAATTCTAATTACAATTTCCCATAAATTCCTTAATTAAAAATCAAATCAAAAAATATAAAAAAGAAAAGAAAAGAAAAAAGAGGCTTCGCCATTCAGGCAAGTTGATTTCAACCAAGTATTGGCTAATTCATCCCTTTATAAATAAGGGAGAAAGCTTCAAGTACGGGGATTTGGCTTTTGATGGGGAAAAAACTACAAAAATTGAAAATTTTCAAAGTTTTCAAAGCTTTTAAGGTAGAAATTCTTCTAAAATCGTGAAAAAAAATTTCATTCATTTTTCTTCTTTTGGTGAGCCAATATCATGCTAAGCTCATGGATTGTCATTTATGTTGAAAGGTTAACCATGATGGCCATGATTCATTTTCTTTGATTTTAGTAGTTATGCTTGATTTTTCTTAATGATACCTTGTTTTTCTTACAAATTCATGTCGTTGTTGATGTGTTGATATTGTTGTTGAGATGATGTTATTTTATCATATGTATACAATCATGTTGATAATATTTTCCTTAGTATTTTCTTGTTAATATGTTGTTAAAACATGTTTATAGGTTTATTTTTCATGATTTCTTATATCATAATGTTGATTTAAATTTAATAGAACTTAGATATATGATTGTTGTGTTAAGGAAAAATTACTTCTTATTGTTTACCATGACGGCTGATTTAGATTTTTCTTTTAGGATTTTTCAAAAGACTACTCATGAACTTGGTGATTTAGATTTTTCTTTTAGGATTTTTGTGGCCTTGAAGGACCAAATTGGAAGGTACCAACATTTAGGCTAAAATGTAAGCATATTAATATCTTTGTGCTTTCATCCCTTAAAACTTTCATTGTATCATATACTTATTATAGTTACTTTATTCTTATAATTCATTACATGCTGATCATACTTATTATATTTTTATGCTTTCATATTAATATCTTTGTGCTTTCATCCCTTAAAACTTTCATTGTATCATATACTTTTATAGTTACTTTATTCTTATAATTCATTACATATTGATCATACTTATTATATTTTGTAACTATTTTTATTTTTATTTATAGCTTGTTCGTGAATTCATGAACTATTTTTGAACATTTCTACAAAGTTTACTATTCAAATATTTGTATAAATTTAGGAGTAGCCAGTACTATACTAGTTTTAAGGAAAAAGGACAGTATCATACAGTTGCAGTTTTTTGTTAGTCATACCAATTGTCTCAGTCTATATCAATCACTAGTAGTCCGTATTGGAATGTAATAGCTTATACTGGTTGATGCAAGATTTTTTAAAAAAAATTCCTTTATTTGTTTCTTTATATCAATTTCTAATCTATTTGCTTTGATTTTTTTAATTTTCATAATTAGATTTAAAAAACAAAATATGTTTAGTAAAATTGGTTATTGAACTTAATAAATAATAATTTATTATATATTTTTAAATATTTAATTATTTATTTGATGTTTAAGAATTTTGAATATTAATATCTATAATTTTAAATTTTACATTTTTATGTAAACATATATATGTATGCAACATAGGCATATTTGCATATATATATATAATTATTATTGAGAAACGTAAAAATGGCTATAAATGTATTTATGCAAAAATATTTGAAAAATTCTAATAAACCTAAAATAGTACACCAAAATACATTGATACCGGTTTATACTAGAACAAATATAGTATGCTCATTGCTAAAATACTTACTATTTTGATGAATTTTGTAACACTTTATAAGAAGTTACTTTATTTTTTATCAGTGAAATTTATTTATTGTATTTTTGTCTATTCTGATATATTTTAAAACCATATATAAAAAGATATAGAAAATAAATTGTCATGAAATATTGAAAATAATATATTATTCAATATTTTCAATCGAAATTTTGATTAATTAACTATAGAAATTTGTCAACTAGACCTATTCATAGGTCGAGCTATTTATCCGGTCTACTCAGATCAAGCCTTGAACAAGTCTTTTGTCAATTCAAATCGGCCTGGCCTGATCCAAATTGATATTTAATAATTAAAAATATTTTTATTTAAATTTAATAATAAAATATATAAATATCAATATAAAACTTTTTAATTTTTTATTAATTATAAATAGTAAATATTGTAATATGGGCGAATCAAACCACAATTCAGATCTAAGCAAAAAATTCAATTTTTTTTTCACGTCACAATCTGACTCAACTCATAAACACTTTTACGGTTGATAGAGATTGCATTTTCAATGGATTTTTGCTAAAAATTATCAAAAATATTAATTATGAATATTATTTCAAAGAGATTTTCTATCAATTTATGATATTATCGACAAAAATTGTTATTTGTAAAAGATTTCATATTAACAACGGAAATTGTCATTTTCGACTACATTATTTCATAGTAAAATGCTATTTTACATGAAATGTTATTCACTTTACCACCAAAAATAAATGTTGTTCATGTTGAAGATATGACAATTTCAATGTTATCTTTAAAAAATGGCCTATTATAAAATTTTTGGTCATTATAATTTTATGAAGTGAAGACAAATTTATACAGAAACATATTTTAATAAGCATAATTTTGAGAGTTTGTTTTAAAATAATTTTAAACATCATTTTCTTTTAGTAGTAAAACTTTCTTACTTTTTTGGATAAGCTTAAGATTGTCCTACAACGGGATGATTTATTACTCTTGATAATTTGAGATCACTATCACATAAAATTTTTAAGTTATTATCAAACATGATAATCAATCATAATAATTAGATTACTTCTTATTTTAAAAAGTTCGTCCCATGCCAAACACCATCAAAGAGAAATTGATTTTCAAATTGATGATCAAAACATTGCTAAAGTTGTGCTTAGTAGAGTAAAAAAGTGAAAGATGGTAAACAGGAGGCTGAAAAGTGGAAGACAATAAATTTTGATTGTAGTTGATAAGAAAGAAAATATGATTATATACTTTTAAGGTATAAAAATAAATCATTCTAAATTGAAGTGATAAATCAAAAAAATGAAAGAAATGTAAGGTAAGTGTTCATATTTATAAGCTTAATTATTATTTTTAAATTTATTTTTATCTTAATTTATAAAAAAATATAATGATAAAATAATATTTTTTATTTTTCTCATTTTCAACTTTATTGTGTAATAATCGATCAAAATTAATTTTTATCTATCTTTTATCTTTCTTACCTAACATATTAGTAGAATTTTTTTTCTTTTTCACTTTTCTCTCCCTCTAATTTTTATCTTTATAATTTCCAAAGCAAAACCTAAAGCAGGTCATAAATGTGGTTAACATGTAAAACCCCTTATTTACTCTAAAACCCCTTTTTATTTTGATGATACCAAAAAAAAAAAAAAAAACTTGCTAACATCACAATGAGAAGATTATACATATTTAATGTAAATATAAACAAATTTTTAAAATTTTACATAGGCTTTGTAATATTTCCACATTGTGCCTGTTTATTTTATATCTTATAATTATATTTAAATAATATTTATATAAATTTTAATTTATTAATATTTTAAATTATATAAATTTTAATATATTTATTGTTTATATTTTATTTATATATTATTTTAATTATATTATTTTATATTATATAATAATATTATATTTAAAATTATTAAATTTATTTTTAAAAGGGCTTTTCCTTTCAGACAACTTGTCCCATCATTGTTCTTTGTTTTTGGTTCTACGGTGGAATCATTGATGAATCGATCGGCACCGTTTTCCTCAAGAAAAAGAAAACAAAAATCCCCATTGGAGCTTCAGACTCGCCAGGTGTTTCGAAGGAAAGGGTCAACGGGTCCCTTCATTTTTGGGTCATTAACATTTTCTTTTCTGTGAAAAGTATATTTATTCTTTAAATTTGATTAAAGTACATTCACCTTTTTAGTTCGTAGAAATTAACTAACAGCCTAAAATGTTATTACTAAGTTAATTTCAATGTGATGGGTGTACGTGACGGGCACGCGTGTTTATATAAGTTTTGCGCTTAATAATAGTTTTGTAACCGGTATTGTTCGTCACTGAACAAGAAAACTTTAAGTGTGCGTATATGTAAAAGGTAGTAATTGAATAGATTCAGTTTGAACTTATTCAAGTTCAAATTTTTTTAAGTTCGAACTTATTTGAATTGGAGTATTCTTGTGTTTAAACTCTTTTGAGTTTGAGCTCATTCAAATTCGGATTTTTTTAAGTTTAGATTTTTTTTAACTTTAAATTTTTTCAGGTTCAGATTCAAGTATGTTTTATATTATTTTTATTTTATATTAAATATAATCATTTTTACGCAATTTAATATTCAAAAAGTAAATATTAAATTCTTATTTTTTAAGTAAATTTTTGTTATAATATGATATTTTAATATATGTATATAT